>JAOXOE010000787.1:10061318-10095939 GCA_028565055.1 Phoeniculus purpureus
CGCTCAGAGCCCCACACTGCTCCCAGGATCTCTGCAATTCACATTTGGGGGAACACACAGGGGTTATATACGTGTAACGCAGCCCCCAGCTGCCCCCTCCATCTCAGCGCCCGGGTGCGGGGGGATGCGGGTCCGTCCCGGGCGGAGAAGGGCCGCTCCGTGCGCGGGGCGAGCCCGACCCCTGCAGTCGCCCGGCGGAAGCACCGGCTGGGCTCGCCTGGGACTGCGGAGCCCCCGGCGGGGCTCCGGAAGACGGGGAGAACCGGCTGCTCCATGGTGCGGGAGTGACCGGGGAGAGGTGGGGGGGGCGTGGAGACAGCGTTGCAGCGGGAATTAATATCTTTCCGCTCATTTTGCAGCAGCAGCAGGAGAGGAACCCCTCGCCCTCGGCTCCCTCCCCCCGCCCCGGCATCCTGACAGTGCCCGCTGAGAGCAGCGGAGTTTGGGGGTAACTCTCTTCTGGCCGCCCTGGAATAGAGACGCTGCGGACCGGATCGGTTGGGGTTTGTGGTCTATGTCTTGTTGGGAAATCTGGTGGATTTTTTTCTCGTTCGTGGAGGAAGAGCCCAGTGCCGGCAGTTGGCTTCGTGGTGCTTTTTGGAGGGCGAAGGAAGGGAAGGGATCTCGCTTGAGCAGCGCAGAGAGAGAGCTCGGACATGTGTTGTCAGCACATCTGGGGAATACAGGCTGCGAGTCCGAAAGGAAATTCGCCGGGATCGTTCAAACTGCGATATTGATCTTTGTTATTTTTTTTTTCGCCGAGGGATGCACTTGGCATGAGAATCGGAGG
The DNA here is from genome assembly GCA_028565055.1 of Phoeniculus purpureus. Classification (NCBI taxonomy): domain Eukaryota; kingdom Metazoa; phylum Chordata; class Aves; order Bucerotiformes; family Phoeniculidae; genus Phoeniculus; species Phoeniculus purpureus. The sequence goes on from JAOXOE010000787.1 coordinate 10,062,109, forward strand.
ATGGAAATTGTTTGGGAGGTGCTTTTTCTTCTGCAAGCGAATTTCATCGTCTGCATTTCAGGTACGCAGTCAGCACAGAAAGGGCGCAGGGGGGCGGGGGTCTTTGGCGGGGAGAAATGCCCTACAGGGTTCCCAGGTTTTCCCTTAATAAGAGACAAGAGGTATAGCTAAACCCAAATCAAAAGAGTCGCTGCAGAAATATATGAATGGTGGGTTGTGAGTGGGTTGAGGCAGAAATAACGTCAGTTACTCCCCCCCCCTCTAATCCCAATACCTGTGTAGAAATTATAATACATTGGATGCACTAAACGGCCACAGCATACTTGTAATTCCTAAATGTAACTGAATATTATGGTAATTAATTGCAACATTGCAGTGATCCCATAATTTTATAGCTCCTGAAGTTCTTAAACTTGGCTCATCTGCAGATCTTAAAAGCTTTGCGGTTCATCAGTGGAGTTGTCATGTTCAGTTGCCACAGTCCAGGGGCTGCAAAGGGAGGGGTAATGCCGAAGAATATGCCTCTGCTTTTAAAAGGAGCTTTATTATGGCTGTGCTCTAAAAATGAATTAAAAAAACAGTAGCCCCATTCAAAGACCCCCCCTTGGTGGCTGGATTCCAGCTTTATGCTTCTCATGTTAAGTTTGCAAAGATCTCTCCCCCCTCCTGTATGTAGAAGTCAGGTAATTTCGGTTGTCACCAGAGCTTGTCCAATTAATGAATAGGCACTGCCGGGTGTCTAGCGTAAAGGATTGAAACAATTTATTCTTGGGGAAAACACTCCCTTCTGCTGCAAAAGCCCTGGCTGCCTTGTTAATTTGTCATGTCAGTCATGCTGGAATCATTATGTTGCGGGAGGCAGGAGCGCGGAGGTGGCCGGTTTTCTAGTTTGGGACACTTCAGGGAGCCCCAAGGGGATCCGGACTGCCTGCGTCTCCTGCTGCTCGCTGCTCTGCGGGCTGCCTCTGCCCTCGAGTCGTTGCGTAAGTGTGGAAAAGGGAACGCAAGCAAAACACTGGCAAAGCACTACCGGTGGGAGGTGGGGGCCCTGAGGACATCTTTGTGTCCAGCCTAGAGGTGCTTAGGGCGAGGGTGCTCCAAAGCTCCGTTAAGGCCACACAGAGATTGGCCTGGACCATCTCCCAGCCCCTAGCTAGCAGCACCTGCAGCATCTCACGCTGGCAGTGCCTGCACCCACTGCGCCTTCTGCAGCACTCCCTGACGGATCCACCCTTCCAGCGCTTGGACTGGTGACACATTTAGGTGCCAGCACCTATGATAATTTATATTTCATGCACCAGCCCCTAAACTTTTTTATTCCTGAGTAAATAGTGTGCTGTTGGCTCATGGGGTGTGTCAGCCCTTCCTCTATCCGTACAGACTGGCATCATCCGCTACCAGGCACCCAGGTGACACTGGCAGCACCCCAGGCTGACCTTCCACTTGTGCCTTTTGGTACCAGCAGAATAATTCACTCTCTCCATTTTAGAGCAGCAAAACCTGCTGCCTCTTGTCATTTAAATCTCACACTTACCTATTTAGCTCAGCATGATATGCCACCTGTCCAGTTCCCTTCAAATTAGGCACTTCTTGAAGTATTACCGAGAGAATGGAAAAATGAAGCTCATCGCTTTATTGCCCATCCTGACAGTAATATACTGAGACAGAAAGAAGCTGTCCCACTCTGTGCAGGTCCTTATGCCACACATTTAGCTGCCAGGGTTTCCTTATCTCCCCCCCCACACACTCCTTTCCTCACCCTCAGACATTGAACCCAGGCTTTTGTAACCCACAGTGAGCTCAGTCCTGCAGGGGCTCCCATTGCTCTCCATCTCCCTCTAGCACTAACCAGAGACTGATAGCCATCCTCGTTTCCTTTTTATCTCTTTATTTGGTTCTTTTGAGGGAAAATAAAGTGAATAAGTGAGTGGTGGGATGCTTTCGCTGCATAGTTAAACCATTTTAACCACATAGAGAATGTGGAGGATGTGTGCGTGCTTTAGCCTGCCTCTTTTTTTTCATCTTTTTTTCTTCCTAAGGATTTTTATTTTTTTCAGGAATTGGTAGTATCTGTCATCTTGGTAAAAGGGATTAAGATCTGTAGATACCTGGCTGGCACTAAAGCTTTTTATCCTTCTGCCAACCTTTTAACACTACGTTTTGTAGCATATTATCTAGCTGGGATATCTGGATTACAGTGTAAGTAAGAGGTGTAATGAAGCCTGTTAAGGTTTGTCTCAATGCTGGATTCCAGAAACTCTGTATTTTTAGCACATTCATCCAACACGTTACTTAAAAATCCACTAGTTGAGCCCACGGCTGCAAATTACAGGAATGTGAATTAAGGAATGTGGTTGCTTTTCATATTAAATCAGTTGTTTCAGCAGTGAAGATACCAAACTGGTCTGTGCATGGATCTTTCCTGAACATTAGCAGACACTGCTTCAGTGTCTGTTTAAATCTGTGACGGCCCTGTCCTACTAATTCCAGGGGTTGTTTGGATTAGGGCCCATTAAGGGCTGCTGTTCCAAGGGATGATGTCACTCTCTGAACAGCCCAGTTAGTCAGTTTATCGTTGTTAATAACAATATTTATTAAACATAGGTTCAATGTTATGTCATATTGTCTTTACTTACATGGCATTTAAACATAAATGATGCTGAGTGTGGCACTTACGCTGTGTTTCTCATTTAAAAAAATGATGAAGTTATGCAGTTGGCTTTTCAGTGTCTCTCATATGATTTTTTTTCTGAGTACATAGCAAGGAATTTCATCCTTTAAAAAGAGGCACTTTTTTTTTCAAAATATGTTATACCTAACACATGTTTTATCAGTTACCTGCATCTATGATAGATCACTTTGTTTGGAAGAAATGGTCGTGAGATTTAGGAATACATTTTTTATTAATTACTGGTCCTTGTGTTTGAGATCTGTGAACTTAGTAAACTTATTATTTTTGTGTCTTTTCTTGGCCCTTGCTACACAAAATTGCTTGCTGGAAAGAAGAATCTAGTTTCTTTGTGCAGATGCAAATGAGAAATAAGAACGGACTGAAGTACCACAAAAACAATTTCAATCCTTTAGAAAGAAATGAAAGCCCTCTCTTCCCTGCAAAGCCATGTTGCATATTTATTTCTCGAAGTAGTAGTGTCTGAGGAAAAACAGTCATGACTTGTATTATGACTTTTGAAGTTTTGATCCTTTTGGTGATACTAGAGCACTGAAGGAAGACAGGGTAGTGGAATTGAAGATGTCCTGTAGATAGAATGCTAAAATGAGACCTCTCTGGTTGTTTTTCCTTTGAAGGTGCAGACAGTCTTGGCAAAAGGATTATCTTGTTTATATGGAAATATAATACCACCAAGGATTCATTAGCATCAGTGTTCTCAGGTGGGATGCTGTTGATCCCATAATGGCTGCCACCTTTGCTTGCACAGTCATTTGTATAAAGCATGAGCAAATTTTTTTGTGCATCTAGATATTAACAATCATTTTCAAGGAAAAAACCCAACCAAACCAAACAGGATACTCTTTTCAAAGCCTTTCAGGATACCTCATTTAAATAAGAAAATACTAGAGTCCTGGGCAATGATTAAGAAGGTTCCTACATACATCTTCTGTTAATCCATCAACAACATGATTGATTAAAGCCGCATGTTCACTATCTATGTGGCTTCCTGTGAATTGATATATTACCTGTTGCTGTTTTGACTTGTGGGAAGTGATATGGATGAAATTCATGCAGTTCCTTGCAGCTCTCTTTTCATTTGGAAGTGTATTCATCCTTTGCTGCTGCCCCCAAGTCACGTGGAGGCAGATCCCTTTTATGATGGAACTTCTTTGGCCTGCTTGGCAGCACACAGGGGTCATAAATCATGTATTGTGAACAACTAAGATGGTATTAAAAAAATCCTGTCTATCAAGGAATTCCACTGTGCATCAGGCTTCTGATGTAGAATCTGCTGGCATTGAGGACTAGGGGTGTATTTGAGCACGGCTGCACTTCATTTTCTGTCTTGCTGCTTCTGCAGGCTCTGAGCTCTTACTACCTGGCATAACACAGAGCTGTCCAATAGGAACTCTAAATTATGCCAGGGCTTGAATTATCGGTTGAAGGATGGTCTGCAAGGTCTGATAACTCTTGTTCTCTTAGGACTGTACAACCCGAGATAATTCAAGCTAAAGTAGTCTTGTGGAAGAGAAGAATATCAAGGCTCTAATGCCCATTAGTAGCTAACAGTGAACGGTTCATTGTTATGTTTGGACAAGACTATTGAAACCATGTTAATTATGCTCAAGTAGTGTCACCAAAATAGCTTATTCTGCCACTTGTAAGAAATGTAACATCTAGGGGGAGGAATTATTCATCGCAGATATATATATAGAGGAGAGAAAGCAATCGCTAGGCATAGAGGCATATAGGAAGGTATAACATGCAGCCTGGTGCATCTGGTAGCTAAGAGATTTTGGCACCCAGTCCATTATAGTATTCCTTCCTGCTTTGTCCCATCTCCACAGCTTCATGTGTGTGGGCAAACCTTCATGCCCGCATGGAGTTTGTTGATGTTACTGCAAATCCACGTGGATTCAATCCTCCTGCTCACATTCAAACACAGGATGGAGGCCATATGTTGGATCCAAAGACTCTCAGTTCCTTAGCACTTGAATGTTTTCTCACTTCAGAGATGTTGCTGCCTTTTCAAAAGGTGTGAAGATGTTTCTGCTTTAAAATTCTATGGAAATAGCTTTGTAGCCTCCTATAAATGTCTGCTTTACTTTTTTCGTGTGTGTCCTGGTTTTTTTTGTGGTTCTATTTTTGGTGTTAGATTTACAGCTAAAGCGTGACCAGATAGGCGCTAAAGTGCCAAAACACACCCATTTTTAGCTTATGTAAAGGTAATAGAAGGCAACATTTATGAATAGTTTTGCACAAATTATGCTGAGCTGTTTTCCATCCAATAAACTGATGGAAAGGAACTGGTAATCGTTGCTACTCTTTTCCAGATCTCAGCAATGAAGATGCTCAATTTTCAAAGTGACCTCTTGACCTCATTTTGTTGTCTCATTGTTAATGCCATTAAATGAGATACCAAACTTTCAAGGCAAAATGATTAAAAACAGGAATAAAACCCCAGCTCAAATAAGCACTCCCACTTCAAGGGTACTCTCTAAGTGTGTAAGATACAACTGACGTTACATAGAAGTTTTGCCTTTGATGTTCTTGGTACAATGTCAAGTTTTAAATCTAGAACATCTAGATCTGAAATTCAGCAAGGATTGAAATGGCTTCCATTTGCATTATCAATATGATTTATAAACCAACAAACAAGTATTCCTGCTTACTCTGAAAGGCTGCTTTGTTTACTTGCTGCTTTCTTTCCTGGTTGAAAGGTTGTAATTTAGGTGAGGAGGGAGCAGCTTGCTGTTTTCATCTTTACTGACTGTTTATGGCTCAACTTAACATGGCAAAGAGTGAAATAGATGATTGGCCCATCTGGGCTGTTAATAGAAGACTGTGTAGAACTATTTTATCATTACCTCACTACCAGCTCAAGCAGAAGACAAAACTAGATGACAGTTAGTTATGGACAACACTGATGTAGTGTGATGTGTTATGTTGCTCCTATCTTGTTTTTCTCTGAACTATACATCACTTGGAAGAAATACAAAATAGGAATCAAAATTCAAATTACTTTTCTAGAGCAACACTGTATAATGTGACTGCAATTCCATTGGAATGTCATCAGATGGGGCAAAAATGCCTGTCCACGCAGTGGAGAACATCAGTTACCAAAAAAAAAAGATTCCATTGCAATAGATTGATTGAAACTTTAATAGTAAATACATTTTTTTGCAGGTTGGGACGGATAATCTCTAAGGCCCCTTCCAACCTAATCCATTCTGTGAGTCTATAATAATCCAGCATTTAGGATAATTAACTGTCAACTGTCTTGTAATGGAATTCCTTGAAGATAAAGTAGTGGCTTTTCTGGTGATGTAGACAAGCACTGGGTGCCTCATACTGGATGCCACATGGGTGCCCATGGGTGTAAATTTGTCAGTATGGGAAACATTTGCATGCTGTGCATAGCAGTTAACAACTAAGGGAAGAAGGCATAAGGAAACCTGTATTTACACCCACCCTACATGACCCTAGAACTCAGAGAATGTTATATATGGCTTTAGTGTTACTGAGATCTGGGCCTTACAAATTCCAAAAACTTAAAGCTCGGCAATGAGAAAAGCTTTAGATGGCAGGTCTCTGTGCCCCTGTGGCGTGCCAGTGCAGCCTATCCAGGATTACAGCCCTAAAATACTTAATTTTCTTCTATTCATCTTGAAAAACGGAAGGTGATCGGTTCCCACATACATAGCATACTGAAAGCCGTGGTCAAAACTGAAGAAAATAAATGCTTTCATTGTTTGATGCATTTTTCCATTAGAACATGTTTCTGGTTTAAATTACTGGATCTGTAACATTTGTATTTCTATGGTGAAATTAGTATTCCATGCCCCACAGTTTGGTATTTTGTAATACTATTGGCAAGAAAATAGCACAGCAGCTGTAACTCACAAATAACTGATTGGAATGGACTTTTTAACAGGACACTAAAGCAACTACAGAGATTAAAATAATATCCATAATGATATCTTGTTCAATTTGACACTCTTTCTTCATCTCTTTATCCTTAGTGATTAACTTGATCAAATTCAGAATGCTGTGTTGGGCATCTGGCTTTCAAGCATGGAAGAGCTAGAGTTGTGCACTGGCTGATTCAAAGTGGCTTTGAAGCACACGGGTGGAGGAGGAAGCTAAGCAACATTATCCCTTCCCCCCAACCCTTCCAAATGTGCTGGTATCTCTAACTTTTGGAAGCAGCGTTTGAGGAGATGAATTTAGAGGGAAACATCGTTTTTGAAAAATCATCATCTTGTCAGTTTTGTGGGTTGTTTCCAATTTAACTTCTTTCCTACTGCTAACTGCTATAGTGCTCCATTCTGCTTCAAGAATAGTCATCAGAAAGAAGTTTTTCTGCCGTGGGTAGAAAGACTAACATGGCAGGAGTCCTACAGAAATTGTTGTATTAATACTAACAGAAAAAGATAATGAGTAACAGAAAAAGGTCTTTTGGTACATGTGAGTTTGGAAAACTGCACCTTTTGAAGTGATGCTGTAGTGATCGTGTCCTCCAGCAAACCTTGCCTGATTACTGTACTCCCAGTAGGATGGAGGTTGGGTAGCTGAAGGGGTGGCTCAGCAAGGTTTGCTACTGCCACAGTCAAATTTCGTTTGGCAAGGTGACATTCTTGGGCTGCTAGAGAGAGCCTTAACTTGCATTTGCTGTCACAGCACAGAAAAGGAACTATCTTTCTTTAGGAAGAAGGTAGGGCTGAAGCTTTTCTGCTTGCTGGCAGAAAAGGCTAACAGCACTTCAGTGGTGTCCTCTGAAAGGGAAATGTTATGGTGAGTGAGCTATTTGTTCATCCGTCGGTGGATTGCCATGCCATTTGCAGCTGAGGTGTATTATTTCCCATATGGAAATCTGCAGTTATGGAAGGGCAGGGCTGCTGCTCTTGGAAAGAAAAGACGTTTGATTGACCCTGTGCTGGTCCTACTCCTGCTGCTTGGGAGTGTGTTAACAGCTACCGGCAGGAGACTTCTCTGAATGGGATTGCAAGGTCTGGGTTTTTCTAGGAATGAAAGCTATGAATGAGAAGAGCTTTGCCAAAGAGGAAATAAAAAAGATGAATTTCAGTGGCAGAGCTTGGAATGGTTTGCAGGGAACGTAGACTGGTGGCCACATTTCAGTGGATGGAGAAAGGGTGTTAAAATGTCCTGTGAAAGGTCACCCAGCAGCAATTTTAAGTACTTATAGTCCGTTTTCACTCTCATTTCTGCCTCGCAACACTGGGGTTACTCTTACACCTGTTTTCTGGGTTGGGTATGACACTGAACCACCTCACTGAACTGAGGGAGCACGAGCCTCCATGGCACTGGTGTCAGGAGGGAAGGCATTGAGGCATTGAGAGGCCTGGGATGAGCCCAGAGGTTCTACAGCCTTGTTTCCTATCTCTAGAGTCCAGCTGCTCCATCTGTGTTTGTTCAGATCCTGCACAGCTAAGTAGCCTTGGCTCAGGGTCTGGGGAGAGCTGTGAGGAGCTATGTCTGGGGCCTCCTGATCTCAGCACCTCACCTTCCCTCAGCCTTGTGCCCTCCCCACAGACATGGCTGGCGATGGCAGGAGGAGGCTGACATGCAGATCTTCCTGCCTCTTATGCCTGTGTCCCCCAAGAGGGTGCCTGTCCCTGTGGTACTGCCTGCCTTGGGGGCTTCCAGAAACATCCTGACAGCTGTCGCTCTGAGCTATGTGCTGGTACTGCCCTTTGGCTTCTGACCTGAGTCAATAAATTCAGTGGCATCTTGGCCCCAAGAAACGTAAACTGACCATTTTTAACCATCTAGAGCTCAAAGCTCAACTACATAGCAAGTTCATCACCAAGGCCAAGTTGGATGGGGCTCTGAACAACCCAGTCTGTAGAAGGTATCACCCCTGCCCCAGTGACGTACGGAATTGAATGAAGAACTCTGGGTATAGTTTTTGATGAGGTATCGCTGGCAGGGGTACATGGGGACTGTTGTCCCAAAGACATGCCCCCTGAACTGGTTATGGGCTACGAGGATCGCAGCTATGTGCTACGAGATAATGCATAAACATCAGGTTTCCCAACACACCTAATACATATTAATCATCTGCCCACTTCACATGCAAATTAGGTCTCCTCCCATTTGAGCATGTGCTGTCTTTAGTGGTCTTGGGGGAGGAAGTAAGGAGTCTTCCTCACTGTGGACTTCTGAACCCAGTGCCTTGCGCACACTCAGTGGTCTCCCTGCTTGTCAGCATTTCTTGTATTCCCATGTAGGGAGTGCATCTGGTTCCTTATCTTAGTGGATGAGACCTCCACGATGGATAGGGTACATCTGGTCCGGCTCATTATCTTGTTCAAGGCCTGTTTGCCTTCTTGCTGTCAGATTTAATGAGTAACTACTTTGTAAGCTTAAGGTCATGCTTACCGCCTAATGAGTAATATGCTTGCCCCATCAGTCACCAGGTAGGGTGTTTGGTCCCTTCCAACCCAAACCATTCTCAGCTTCTAGTGGAGTCTCCTTCACTGGAGATATTTAAGACCTGGCTGGATGTGCTCCTGTGTGACTTGGTGTAGGTGATCCTGCTGTGGCAGGTGGATTGGACTGGATGATCTTGCAAGGTCCCTTCCAATCCCTGATGATTCTGTGATTCTATGATTTCTGCTCCTTTGCCTCTTGGCTTGATGCTTTTTGCTCAGCTGGGTTTGTCCTCAATGTGGTTCCAACTTGGGTGGTTCCTGGCATTGAAGGGCCATGGAACAGGGCCTGGTGCAGCCTCTCAGGGGCTGGATCCCTCCTTCTCTCTCTGCCTGTGCGTTACAAGCTGTATTTTTCCCAGCAATAGCAGTGACGTTATCGTGAGCTATAATTACGGTATATTTAAGCATTATATCAATTACAGTTTAACTTCAAATTGCTTCCAGGAGTTAGTGTGACATTAAGGTATAATTCAGGTCCACACAATGTTACTGCATCATATGTTACTTAAATTCTGCTTAAATTATTAACAATCATTCAGTTGCGCTTTTTATGTGTTTTTGTGACTGAGAGTAACAAATAGGTTCCTTCAAGCACAACCTTTTCCCTGCCTCATGCTTTGCATCCACTAGCACAGATGTATGTGACACAAAGTTAAGGGCACGAGAGGTTTTTGCTCTCTCAGGAGACCAACAGGTTCCCTACACGCAGGGATGCAGTTGTTGGGTGTGCTGTGTACACATATGTGAATTTGTTTTGGAGGGTGAAATCCTCACCTCAGGGAATTTCACCCCTAATATCCGTAACTCACACTTTTTATTTTATATCTGTTCACCCGGCTTCACCATTTGTGGAATTAATTTCATTTTTTTACATTCATATTTATAAGAGATTGCAGTGTTATTTTTTGTTTACCTGCTGGAAAACAAAGCAATGTACAAGGACTCTGCCATCTCTTCTCATTCGCCCAGATGGTCCTGAGGGTACTGTATGGCAGTTAGTAATTGCAAGTGGGATTTAAAGTTATCTACAGATGCATAATTTTTGTCTTCAGTAGCCCCTTGGCACTCTCTTCAAGTTGTTAACAATTCATCTTTGCCAGTCTGTAATTGTGCCTTTGCTCTAGAGTCACAGGTATTTAGCTCACTGTGGAACAGGATGCAAAGTAGAGTAATAAATAATGTGATTTGTTGTTATTAGGTAGCATAAGCATGTTTTCATACTTTCAAACTACAAACTTAGTCATCCTCTTTAGATGTCATTGTGATACATTAGTACACAGATTTGACAGAATGCAGAACTTAAAAGACAAACTTAAGAGTTTTGCTGTATTTGGGTCTTCATGTGTAATTGCATAAAACAACTTAGATGAAGGATGTGCTGAAGTGCCTTGCTGAAGCAAGGAGTAGCAGTGGTATAATACAGGAATAATACAAAGTCTTCGGAAAAGCTCAGTTAAGACGAGCAGAATTTTTCATAATCTCTGATTAAATTAGACAGTTGTGTAGAAAACAGCTTTTTATCCAGTTGTGTAGTAAAATGAAAATATGGACTTTCCTAGTGTGACTAATGCAGCAAGAGAAGCTGTGCAATAAGAGTTAAAATAATCTGGACTGTAATTTGTTAATTCCCACTCTGTGGATGTCCTGAACAAAACCACCTGAATCACAGAATTATTGAGGCTGGAAAAGACCTCTGAGCTCATCCAGCTCAGCCCATGACCTAACATTACCACAATCAGCCGCTAAGTGCCACATCCAGTCTTTTATTCAACACCTGCAGGGATGGTGACTTCACCACCTCCCTGGGCCATCCATTCCAATGCCTGATCACCCTTTCCATGAGGAAGTGCTTCCTAACATCCAACCTGGCACAGCTTCAGGCCCTGCCCTCTCGTCCTATCACTAGTTGCCTGGGAGAAGAGCCTGACCTCCACTTGTATTCAACTTCCCTTCAGGTAGTTGTAGAGAGGGATAAGGTCCCTTCTGAGTCTCCTCTTCTTCAGGCTGAACAACCCCAGCTCCCTCAAGCTTTCCTCATAAACAGTAATAGTAAACAGATTTCCCCTGGACCACAGTAAAGAAATCCTAAAAGAAATGAAAGAACAAGCGATTAAGGGTAATACACAATGCTTGTCATGTGTGAGTTTCTGTCCCACTAATTTTCCAGCACAAACTTTAATTTTATGTTGATCAGACCTCAAATCGCACTCTAAAGAGGGCATCCTATGTACAAACCTGGGCTGCATCGTGTAACTGATAGCCACGTTGTGTGATGAGTAAGACCCACTCTACCAGGCGGTGCCAGAAGTGGTACTTGGGAAACCTCATGCCAGTTTTTGCAAGCAGCTGATACTGTCTAGATTGTATGAAGAGACCTTAGTCAGACTGACACAGGAAGTTTCTTTTGAGGGATTGTGAACCTAAGCTTCTCCCTTTTCTAATGGTCAAGATGTAACAGAGTTTTATAAAAATACTCGAGCTCTCGTCTGTCCCTTTGTTTGGGACCAAAACAAGCTAAACATGTCCTTTCTGCTGTTGAGAGAAGTTGGTAACATGTTCAGTATGTATCAGTAGAATAAATCCTCACGTTTTAAATGATCTAAGTCTTCACATATAGCATTACAAATAAGTTTCTAACATGGCCAAGAAAGTTTACCTAAGTACTGCAGGGCAAAGCTCTGCAATACATTTACATCATATTTATATAGTTGGTCTCTGTGTACCAACAGGCACAGAACCTGCAAACTTTCCCCTTTCTTTCTCTAACCATTGCCCTGCTTTGGCTCTACTTGATGCTTCACAGACTGCAGCAAGTAACTCTCAAGGTTCTAACTTCCGTTCTTCATTCCTTACTCTGTGGATCTGGCACCTTGTGTGCCTACGTGCTTTTCTGTTTTAAAAAACTTCCTTACTTTGCAGTAATAAAAGACCTGACAAGGTGGTCAGAATCTTCCTTTTGATGCTCCTGAGGAAGAACCTGTAACTCAGATTTCAGACCACAGGAAATAACAGTCAAATTTAAATCCCTTTTGAAAGGGCTCCCTTTCAATGGCTTCTTTACTGATATCTGGATGATGGTTATGGAGGACCTAAATGAAGAAGAATGTCTTGATCACACGGTATCATCACATTCCTGGACACCTAAGAATTCTACTCATGGAATACTCCACATAAAGTCTTCGAAATGGAGCATTCTTACGTATAAAATGTGACATAATACTATTGCATTTTTTTGCTTCAGTGTTTTGAACATAACTTTTTACTGATACTGTATAAACTCTACAGAAATAATCTTCTGGCATTTGCTTGGAATGACAGTCGTCAATTCCCACACATTTATTTTATGTAAAAACAACAAAGTGTTTGTTTTACACAAGTTTGTTTTGGATACTTTGCCAGCAGGGGAAAAAAACCAAGCTTTGCTAATACAGCCTGAAATACAGTGTAAAATAAAACCTTCAAATCAGCTTGTAGTTCACAGGGGTAGTGTGCAGTGGGATTACGCTGCCAAAAATGTTGGCACTGAGTTTAATTAAGTATTAAGCAGAAGTCTCTTGGTAAATAGTCCCATTAGAAATAGACTGTGACCTCGGCTGCTGAGATTCAGGTATGTGAGAGAACCATGCTTAGGAGCTTTACCAGTCATGTGGGCAGAATGATTTCCAATCACTTTGGTCATCGCTGGATTAAAATTGAGGTTGCAGAGATTAATGGTCTGTTGTTACTAATCCACTAAACCCTTGTTCCTAGATCTTTTAAGTTGACTGAACATATAGATTGTGAAGTTACTGGGAGATATGGATTTGTAATGGTTTTAACTACCTTTCTTGATATTTGGTGTTAGCAATATCCTATTGTTTATTGCTCTCTGAGACAGTGATCTTGGCTGCTCCTGAATGGAAGTGAACTTTATACATGAAAAGAAAACAGTGTGTGTCATTCTAAATGTACGTATGTGGATGAAGGAAGCTCTGTTTAGGTGGGAGCTGACACTAGTAGGAGCTCAAGTAAGAACAACAGGAATTAGACCTCTTTTTTTACTTCATTGTTACAAATGGTGGCTGCAGAAAATAGTCACTGTCTCTCTTCAGGCTATTTGCCATTAACAGTGGTGGTTGTTTCCTCAAGTGGGTTTTACTCACATTTGAAGATGTGTCCAAAAGCAAAATAGCTTTTCAAGCTTTAGGGAGATGTCTTTTTCTAGGGTGGAGCAGCATTTGAAGTGTCAGGGCTATTCCCAGAGATCTGTCACAGTTAGACACAATTTCAGTACTTCATTTCCTTGCGGGTGTAAAAAGCTTTCCCCCGGTGAAAAACAGTGTTCCAAAAAAACCCACAAACCAAAACACAGAGGAAAGATAAGAGAGAACAGTTCATCCATTTACTGAGCCATGAGGAAACTTTGGGCACAACAACGTAGTGGTTTGGGCTTCAGCAGGGTTCTGCTGTTTGCATTTTTGGATCTGTTTACCCCGTCTGTGCTTAAGCTGCAAATTGGAATTGTTCAGGCCTTCAGGGCTTGAAAAATAGGTTAGTTTTGAGATCTAGAAGAATGTAAATTATAGTCTTCTAAAAGTCCCTCCTTTGAAAGGAGTCAAGTACCTGGTGTGGACATACGTGATGTCTGCATGACGTGCAGAAGGACAAATTGGTTTTGACTGAATAAACAACAACAGCCGAGCTCTAAACAGCTAGAACGGCCCTGTGACTGCCTCCTTAATAGGAAACACGCTTGGATTACCATCGAATGGTATCTCACTCGGCATGTGATTTTGGTTCCTATCATTATATACTGAAAGCACTGCAGAAGATGCGGAGAAGTCTTGAGAAAGCAGACTTATGCACTTTAACTGCAGTTGTTTGTATTAATCAGCTTGAGAGAGGGGAGTAAGCTGCATTTGTAATGGCTATAATATAATAACCCATTAAAATAACTGAAAAACAATGCATTTCTGATTTCAAAGGCCAGTACATGGTGTGATTTCATTAGTACAAGTGTTTTCTACATATTTAGAGTAATTTATGGCACGGTAACATGGCTTTAACTTTATAGTGGACTTAAACTCTGTAAGGGAATTCTAGTGATTAATATAGACCCTTTATTTTCATGCTTCCATCTCTGTTTCTGAATCCTGGTGGCTTGGCTTATTCTTTTGCCTTCTGGTTATCTCAGAGTAGTATGTTTTGATCAAGGACTGCAAGGAACCTGTGTAGTTTAAAGTAGGCCAAAAAGAACTCATCATACAAACTATGGACCTCCAGTTCTTTCTTCCCCTCCAGAGTAAATGTTGTCTTCAAATAAAACTGGGACTACAGTAGTAAACCCAAAGCATTTGAATGGATTTTTGGCTATTTCTCAAGGCCCTCCTGAGGAAGAAGAAAACACTGATGTAAGGCTAACATGTATATGGCTGCATGGTAAAGATTAATTTATTTTCCTGCCAGCTATGAGGAAGCAGCGTCCTTAGTTTGAATAAAATTAAAGATCACCATTGACGTTAAAACAACAATCACACTTAATGAACAGATCAATGATAACAGTTATTGTGAAACTGAAAGGAAAGTGACCTCGTTCTTATTTACAATAGAAGTACCAGATAACCAGCTGAACACAAGTCCTTCCTAAGGTCATGTTCTGTACAAGACTAATTTGTGAGAACTAGACACTAATTAAACTCTTATTATAAGAGAATTAATGTTTGCAGCTTCATAGGCTGGCTTTGAAGCTTCAGTTGCACGTTACAAGTGATTTACACCTTGGTCTAAATCATAGGCTCAATGCAAGGTAGAAGATCGTTACTTAGCACTTAAGTCAGGCACTGGAACAGTTCTTCCTACCAGATCAGGTTCATATTGCAAGCAGACGAAGCATTTGTTGAGTGGAGAGACACAAGCAGGTGCTGTGCATCCTCGTAATGCCTTTGTGACTGCTTACTGAATGGCTCCACAGAACTGCGCTGAACTGCCCGAGCTGGAAGCTGCAAATGTTTGCTGTCAGCCTTAGCTTTCTGTTTAGACACTTCAGGGACCAGGAGCTTGGCTGTCCACCACTGAGTGTTCAAAGTAGTTATAATCCCACTGAGTGAGAAGTGCTACTCCATTGGAATCCTAGCAGCTTTACCTGCTTGACTTGAGCATAAACTAAGGGCCAGCCTGGTCCTGTATTTGCTTAACTCAGCTCTAAAGAGCTCAGTTCTGTTCTAATTTATGGGAAAGAAGCTAGTCCAGAACATGGATACTGCAGCATCAGGTCCTGGGATGCGTCATTTTGATGAGTTTGGCTTTTGATCAGCAGTAATGTGCCCACTAGTTCTGAATGTTTAACCTGAATGTTAATGGTGTGGTTCTAATCCAGTGTTAAGATTGACTTAAATACTTAAACAGTTGCAAAACGAACATGTAGTCTGCTCATTTGGGGGGCTTTGTTTTTACAGCAGTCATATGCAGAGAACCCTGTTATTGATGGTCCATTTTGTGTAAAGCTTCTGCCATCTCTTGCACTCTTGGTATTGCTGTTTTTTTCTCGGTTGCTCTTAAAGGCAATATTAACAGATGGTATGCGTTGCTCATTAAATCTGCATCTACACCTCTCCAAGGACTGCAAAGTTGTTGGGAAACAGACCATGTTACTGCAGTCAGCAGTTAGAAGCTTGGATCTTACTGTGCTATCTGTGAGCAGTTTTCACCACAGCAGTAAAGTTACAAACACATTGATAAAATATTTCTATTTTAGCCAAGTGTAGGTATGTGCCACATTCTCACAGACTGAGTAAAATGTCTGTGCTGCTTTCATATTTGCTGTATTTGTGCTTGGGTAGCTCTACCCTTCATATGGCTGTCATAATGCTGGACGTTAAACCTATATATCTGTAACGTTTCATTTCCCACCTCCATTTTCCTTGTGTCACCTGAGGTAGCTTTGCTTTTCCTTGAGATCACTTTCTCTTTAATGCTTTGCTCTTCTTGAACCATCTGCAGTGATGACACTTTAAACAGATTAGATGTATAGATGCTTTTTTCAGGCTTTCTCCGTTCGACCGTGTGTTTGTCTGAAGAAGTGGTGCTTTGCTTTGATGTGCAAGTCAAAAGAGCAGTGAGCCAGTGTGGAATTCACTTTCTGTGTGTTTCAAACTGGTGGTAAAAGATGCAGAAATTCAACTAGCAGTTAAGGATTTCTCATTTTGGCTTCTTCATTTCTCTGATTTTGAACTGATTGGATGTGACTAGTAATCCCAAACACATCAATATAGCCAGAAATGGGGAGCTCCCATCTTGTTTCTCTTAAGTTTTTATTTTCTTTAGTAAATTGTTGTATCAGGAAGGTTAAATTGTTGTTGATTCCATGGTTCAAGGAAGATTACAACTTAGCTCACATTTCTTTCATAGTTGACCTGTGTTAGGGATAAGGAAGCTAAGAAGCAGATGGTACACTAAGTGGAAATGAGATCTACTCTTACTGCGTTTACAGAAACTCTTCAACCCATCTGTGTTTCAGCTGGTCTGAATGGGCACAGTGAGAAGTGGAAGTTCAGTAATCTCCTAGTATTTTACATTGGTGTGTATGATTTTCTGTTGGCTAGGGATGCTTCATGTTCTGAAAGCAAAGTCTAAATAAAAAGTTATTTCAAATGAATCACTTTTAATAAAAGGCTATAAAAGGCTTGACAGGCACTCCTAAGATCAAATCCATATGGTTTGTGTTAATTTCAGATTTTATTTGGAAGAGGCTAAAATGAATGTAGGAAACACAGTTTAAATGTATCTGATATGATTTCTGAGCATAGACAAGAACACTGCCTGCCTTACATGCAAATTTTTTCATTGTGATTTACAAGACAACGATATACTGATGGAGATCTGCAAAACGAAGGGACCTCTAAAGTAGCATCAAGAAAATAAGAGGTATTCTATGTTCCCATCTTAAGAGAATTAAGAGTGAGAGAGTCAAGAGTGGGACACAATTCTCTGTCATGTACAATTAATAAAAGCGGTGTCCCTCAGCATGCAAATCAATCATTGTGTTAATGATCCACATGCCAGCGAGACTGCATTTGTCAGTAGCACAGTTGGACTGATTCTGGTCTGTAAAGGTGCAAGACAGTAAATTTATCAGTGGTCCATAATGTAAAGTGGTACAAATGAGAACTGAAGCTCTTTCACTGAGTAACTGAAATACCAAAACTGTGCTTACTAAGAGTCTTGCTTCTGGTCCCATTAAAATTCTCAACTAACTAAAATTCACCACTAACTTTCACTCAACCAAACCTGGACTGCAGAGCCAGCAAGCTGTTTTCACCCAAAATATTTCAAAGCTTAGGCAGTTTGAGGTCATTCATTTTCTTTCCTGAGGATGATTGTCTTCTCCACCCCATGTCATTGCTTGCACGCACTCCTTAGTTCTGAGTTAGGAAAGAAAAAGGACAGGACTAGACCAAGAAAGGGGATAAAAGGTATTTGGTTATGTAGGGTGGAATGAAAGAAGAGTGAAGGAATAGATGAAAGAATGAGGATGTAGACCAACATGCAGGATGGTGGCAATGGAAGAAGACAGCACTGAGATTGGAAGTTTCATACCACACTGCCAGAAAGAAATGAGAAAGAGCACAGTCTGCTTTCCTAATTGTTCCTAATTCCAACCCTAATCAGGTTGGAAACTTCCATAAGGATAAAATGTTTGAAGTTTCACAAAGGTAGAGATACAGAGAGCCTGACTGCTCAGTCATCAAATCTTGATTATTTTTTTAAACCCTTAACAAAGAACACGGGAACAAAATTGCTAATAACTTAAATGCTGAAGTTCTTCACTACGTAGCTGTTGACCTTTGAGGAGTTTCACTGCTTACTGAGATTATTTCATTAGTATTTGCACCTTGACTTACTGCCAAAAAGTCAGTCTGCTTTTGCTTTGCATGGTTTTGTTATTTTGAAGGTCTTCATCTGTGGAATAAAACCCACTATGTAACAAAGAGCTGGAGGAGTTGGAAAAGTTCCAGTAAACGCCTTTCCAGGTTAAACTCTGGTGATGCTGAAATATTATAAGTGTTTTCTGTGGCCTCCTTTCCTTTATGCCTTACCTAACACAGAAGAAGGGCAACAGTTAGTTCTAGCTGCCACTGCCCTCAAGAGAATGTTCTACTTGTTATTTACAGGCTGGAGTTTATACATCATTTGAACTTGGCACTTGGACTTTGCTTTTGTTCTTTTATCAGCCTCAAACCAGGTTCTTTAGAGATGCTTATGTTGAGCTTAGTGATCCCTCTCGTAGTGCTGATCAGCTAGACTGTAAATGATGGTATGGATCTCATACCATATGTGGGTGCTCAGCACTTCTGCATTGTTGAAGCACTGACAGGAGCTGTCTAAAATAATGCCTAAATATCACCATGAAACAGTGTAAGGAAAGGCTGTATCAGAAAGGGCTGACTCGAAAGCAGATTATCTACCAGTGGCCACCATGACAAACAGTTTCTTTGTAATGCAGGATAAAAAAAGGAGGAAGATGGATATCCACCATATCTTCTGCCCTAATTTCCTCCCCAAAAAGAGAAGAAGGTCAAAAATATCATCTGAAAAATCTGCATGGAGCCAGCAACTTTCCATAGGCCGTTATAGATGTCTGAACTAAGAATGTCCCATTTGTTGAGCCTGCAGGGCTGAGGTCAGATTTTTTTGTGACAGGCAGAAATTCATGAGTCTGTCAAATACTTGGAGCCTGGAGAGCGAAGGTATGTTTTATAACTTACTATTAGGCTTTGAGTTCTATGCTTTGGTGTATTGGCAAGGTGTGCATTTCACAAGGGACGGACTAAAGTAATTCTCATGTTCCAGGCCAGTGGAGTAAACAAACAGCTAAGGTCTGCAAGTGTTGCAGATTGAGGGTGAGTTTCAGGAAAGCCCAACTAGATGCACAGGAAGGCAGCCTGGCCTGTCTCCCTGGGACAGGGCATGTGTGTCTGTAGGTGTTCATCTAATGCCTGACAGGATGGAGCTCTCTCTTCTGCGTGCAGCTCCAACCAAAACGGCATTGTGCACAGTAAGGCAGCACAGCTCGGTGGGTATTGCTGACTATATGTCTGACTTGCAGAGGCTGTGGGTTGTCTCTTCCTAGAGAAGAGACCCACATGTGGACTTTATTTTACTCTGCAGGTAGTAACAGAACTTCACAAGCGTTCTTATTCTCACTTTTCCACAGGTTGATACTGTGGAACCTCTGGCCCAGGAGGTTTCTAAACCTCCAGCTATAATGGCTGGAATGTTGTAGATGAAGGATCTCTTTTTACTGCATATTTTTTGTATTCATTTTTCCAATGACTATTGCTACAGATCAACAGTTTCCCCCTGCATCCAGGGTACGAGGTAATATCCCCCCTCCTACTCCTAGAAGCCCTTCCACACCCCACTCTTACAGGAAGGACTACAATCTCATCTAGCAGGTTCTCTCCAAGTGGTTTGATCTGATCTGCTGTTGTTCTTCCATATATTCTCGTTCGCATTTATTATGGTTGCAAATATTATGCACATTCTTACACAGATGAACACCACATCACGCACAGACATGTATTTGCATATACAAGTGTGATAAAAATGGAGTCAGTCAGCGTCTGAGAGAAACAGATTTCCTTGATAAGCTTGAAATAAGTTTCAAGGCCTACATCTTTGTCAAATGAAGCTCCCTGGGCTGGGTTTTGGTATCTGCTGTAGCTGGGACTGGCTGGCTGGGTGGGAAGACAGCTGTGCTAGGTGCTGGGTGGGAAGACAAGCAGACAGTTGGTGCGGAGGAGATTGTGCCCAAATGAGGTGCTGTGGAATGGTGGAGGCAGGGAGAGGAAGAGGAGAGAAAATTAGGTCTGAGAGGCAGTTAGGTATGGGAAAAAGAGAGGAACGAGCTAACCTTTGGTAATCACTTTGGTAGGTACAAGATTATGTCATTTGGTAGATCTATTTTTTCTGGTTTTATTAAATCATAAGTATAGGAGAGAGGCAAGTGAAGGATTCAGAACAATCTAAATCTCACTATTTAAAGTTATCTCAACGCCTCAGAAATACCGGATGTCTGATTGCAGGGCTGCCGTGGGAAAAGACACTAATTTAGCACGTTCTGATTCTATTGCAGAGGTTGCGGGACACAGTGAATAGAGGAGGGGATTGCAGGAAGAGGAAAAGATAGCCACAAAGGAATTTAAGGCTTCTCTAGAGAATGGAATTTTATCACTATCTCTGCCCAAATTTCTGTTGCTCGGCAACTCATTTTAATCAAACTTTTCAAGGGTGGTCACTAATTGTATGTTTCTTGTTTCATCCAAGGCCTGATTTGCAGAAGTGCTGAGCAGTTAAAGATAAAACAGGTCACTGGAAGGGATGTTTTGTATGAATCAAATGCTCTGCTAGTCTAAGTGCCGTAAAAATTGCGTGCAGGGGCTACAAATTAGCTAATAAAGGCTAGAGGGTGTACGTCTCTGACTCTAGAATTCATTTGCACATTGTTAGAAAAGTGGCATCACCTCTTCAAGGAACACTCAGGAATCAAACATTTGGGGAGTCTGAATCATGTGCTCAATCCATCACACTTCTACCTTGAAGTGCTAGGAAGCCCAGCTGGAGTGCCCTTGCACAGTGCTGCCTGGATGTCTTCAATTAAGGAGCCTTTTTGAGGGTTTTCCTCTACCCTGAGGGTCTAAGCAGCTGCTCTTTCTCTCTGTGTCAGTCCTGACTGTTAGGTTGAGGATAGTCATCTGAAGGAAAACATAAAGCAAAAACATTCCCCTGCTTTTACTCAGCTTTCTATTTCCAAGCGTTTGCTCCACTTGATCCCTACTAACTTATGTAACTGAAAAACCTTTAGGTTCTTGGGTAACTGTAAGGTGCAGGCCTGGGTTCAGATCATGTTCTGTTGAAGTCACTGTGCAGTTTGACCAGACTGCAGTGGAGGAGAGAGAAGATGAGACCCTTAAGACTTCTGCTGTCTGCACAGAGGGAAGCAATGCCCATCGTTTTTAGTGACAACAGTCCTCCTGTCTACTGTGGCTTACACCGAAGTTTGAAAATCTTTTCCTTCCTGAAGTCCAGACAGGTACTTTTGATAGATTTTTGAGGGGAAAGAGCAAACATTAAAATGAGTCTTGTTTTTGTCATGTTACTATAGGACAATGGTAATGTGACTGTGAGCCATACGTGATGAGGTGACTGGTGGCTTCATCCAGCCCCTAAAGTGCTTCTTAATCTGTGTATTGATGATC
The DNA here is from genome assembly GCA_028565055.1 of Phoeniculus purpureus. Classification (NCBI taxonomy): domain Eukaryota; kingdom Metazoa; phylum Chordata; class Aves; order Bucerotiformes; family Phoeniculidae; genus Phoeniculus; species Phoeniculus purpureus. Next base: position 10,083,471 of record JAOXOE010000787.1, read on the forward strand.
ACAGACCATCTAGGTCTTATAATGCTTCCATGTAATGCATAGAAGACTATTAAAGAATTTCTGTATTAGCCTTTTAGAAAAGGATGTGTAGGAGGTAGGTAAAACATGTCATGTTTTAATCCGTTAGGGGTGCCTGTGGTTCTTAATTCAAAGTCTAGAGAAACATAATGTATTTAAACAGTGCTTTCTGGGTAAATTTTATTCAACTATCTCTAAAATGTTTCCCACTAACTATTACAGAGAAATCAAGAGATGCTGCTGCTCAGTGTGTAGAACCCTCTTTGGGTAGGTCAGAGCTGGTTGACTCGTAGCTCACTGCCAAATGAGAATCGTAGGGCTTTGCACTGCATTTCTCAGATATAATTGCCCAGGCAAACTATACGGCAATGAAAAAGCTGCCTTGAGGGTCTTTAGGCTTCCAGGTGCAAATCTTGCATCACTCTTAATGCAGATTTATGTGAGGCAGGGCCCTTACAGATAGTTGATACTCAAAGTCAAAATACTTTAAATGATGCCAGTTTTTTTACTCTGTTAGTTAAATTGAATGCAAGTGTCTGTGCTAAGTGAATTCTGGCCTCATTTTTATTGATTTATGGTTGAAATGTGTTTCCAGTTGTGGTGGTAACCTGACTAGTACCATACCAGTTCGTATCTACTGCCTTCTTGTGCACTTGGTTCACAGCCAAGGCTTTGACCTCCTTGGAAAACAGAGCTAGGGAGAAGGGTGAGGGCTGACAGCTGATGAAGGAGCAGCTTTAATGCCAAATGCCTCTTCAGGGTGACAGTTTTCCTAAGGAAATAGGTCAGTGTATGTACTTTGTGTCACTGAGTACTGTAAACCCAATTTCACCGCAGCACTTGTGCCCATGATGCCACAAAACCATACATGTTTCTTTTACTTTCAAGAAGTATAAACAGTTGTTCTGCAAAAGAACTAAAGTAGATGGTGATGCCCTTATGTGGTAAAGATGCCGTTTGCACAATGCCAGTCATGCCAAGGCATCATTTTACTCATACCAATTTCACCAGAAAGTTTTGCCATTGAATTAATTAATGCCAGAAAAGAAGAAAAATTATTACTTTACTCTGATCCATTTCTGGGGTAGGGGAGAGGGAAGGGTGCAGATCTCCTTTCAGCTCAAATTCAACCTGCTTTTATCCCTACAAAGGCAGTTAGAACAAATATTACCCTATAAGTGTTAGGATAAACATTGGAAATATTGGATTGTCTATGAAGAAAAGCATATTTTAAGAAAGGATGAACCCAAAATTGATTTTTATTTGACTAGCCTTCTGGCTTTTTGGGAGTAAACACACCTTACGTACTTTCTTAATATCAGAGGTTGTTTTGTTTACTCTTCTGCCATTTCCCACACACTCAGGCTACTTTCTAATGGCAGAAAACGATGGGAAGAAATGGTGACTGTTTGTAAAGCAAATATTTTCAGCATTGGGTGAACCTGCAGATGGCACAACCCTACATCTAACCAGCTGAGCTGTGTGGCAGCGCTATGAGGCCGGTCCTACACTCTTCATATCTACCTTGGGTTGCAGTTGGGGAAACCACAGTTAAAGAAATCAGTACTCAGAAGGACAGACTGTGATATATGTGGGTCTTGTGTTTGATCTGGAAGCTTATTCAGTGCGTATTTGCACTCATCAAAATAATTCCTCTTGGTTGAAGTGTTTTAGAAAGCACTTAGTGTAAGCAGGTGTGAGAGCACCATTTATCAAAACGTTGAGTTCTGCAGAGTGCTGCATCAGTCTTGTTAAATCTTATTAATCTTCACTCATACATGAAAGCTTTTTGAGTTATAGAGACTGCTTGCATGACTAACACGCATAGACTCAAGCTCCTTATGTCTGCTGTACCAATAAGAAGACCACAAACAGGCACAAATTTGAGGACCAAGAGGTGAAGGCAGAGCATGGTCAAACACTGCAAAGCAGAAACACCTACTAAAAAGATTTTGCCTGAAGTCTGAAGGTCGGTAGAATAGTTTGAAGCTGGCTGGTTAAACTGTTTATTCGCCAGCTAAATAATGGGGTTTCTCAAGTTCTGAATAGAGATGACCTTCCCTATCTTGAAGTGTTTCTAGCACATGACTTCTACAAGTTTTTGATGTTGCAAACAATATAATAAAATAAATCTTATCATTTATCTTATCAACATATTGCTGCGTGAAGTTGTGTTGGGGAAAAAACACAGATGCCGCATACACGGCATCATAAGGATTTGAGAAAACATGTTATTCCTTTTAGATACGTGGTTGAATCAGCTCCAGTATGTGTGGAAGGGTGGGGATTGGTTTGACTAATATAAAATCAGTTGGCATCTTCTGGCAGAGAGCTTAGTTTAATGTGTATCCTAGTTTTGTGTGTAGCTGAGTGAAAGCCTGGCACTGTAGCAGACCAGTTGTGGAGAACTGGTATGAGGCTGAAGGCTGGATAAAGGACCCTGGTGTAACATTACAGAATCAGAATCCAGTTTCATCATCCAATTCTGACCTAAAGCATCCGTCTAACAGGGCTTAAAATCAAGTTTATGGAGTCAGTAGTATTGTTCATTGCAGATATAGTGGGCTTTGATTTGTGTGCATTATTCATCAGTCCTCGCTGGGTTTCCTGGTGTGTAGTGTAGAGTCTCATGAGCAGCCATGCAGGCATTCATGCTTAGGGGAGAACTCCAACATGCAGAATTCAGTCAGTGTCTCCTAGTGTCAAACCTTCCTCATCTTTTTTTTGACAAGAACAAAAGTTTGCTTTATAATGATTTCAAAATTAGAAATGTTGGGTCTTTTAAAAACTGCTGATCTCCTGACTGGTTGGCCTAGCATTCAGGAAGGTTTTCACAGAATAGCTGAGATGTTATGCATAACATTCAGTGTGTTACTGTGGCAAGGTCAAAGGACTTAAAGTAACTTACTTTCTACAGCCAGACTTTTCCCATCAGTGTCATCACTGATTTCCCCATGCCTTTTCATCCATTCCTTATCTACTTGTGCTCCTTATCACCCAGGCAGAAACCAAATCTGATACCACAGCCATGGAGCCAAGTCAGTGCTGTGTGCTGTAGCTTGAATGACCTGCTGAGAGACAGAGCAGTCTGTGTCTGTGCTTGCATCAGTATGGCATGTGCAACCACAGGCAAATCATAGTAAAGGAAATGACAAGTCAATCGTCTGCAGAATGTGGTTGAAACTTTCCTTGTCAGGACAGCAGATGCTCTGCAGGGAGCAGTCTGGCTGGCCATGCCTTTTTCATCTGTACCTGCATACCTACATCAAAGGCTTCAGTGGCAAAGGCTGCCGTACAGAGAAAGACAGAGTGACAGGGCATGAGGACACTATTTTTTGTTGGATGCTGTGTTTATCGACCAGATCTATAGGTCTTCATATCTCACTGCTCTCTGTTCCCATCTGCAGTGTTCAGCGTATGTAGAACACTGCTCGGCAGGCATTTGTTTGTGGATAATCAGGTATGGGATGTGTGTGTCTCCAGGGTATGCAGCGTGTTCTCCAGGCAGCTGCACAACAATGAATTTGCCAGAGTTATCCTGGATTGTTCTTTGAAGCATTCACTGATCAAAATTGAATACAATAAGAATCTAACCAAAAGAAACAAAGCTGCTCTGAATTGGACTGAATTCAAGGATGTTTCCATCTTTTTCTGATCGTTTGAAAGCTCATCTACTGGAGCTCTTGGACTTCGTGCTGTTGGAGTATATTGCTTTGTACTATTGCACTGTGGTTGTGGCTTTTAAGTTGAATATCTATACATACCAGTAGATGGACAACCGCTTAATGTTTTTATAAATTAAGCAATGGACAGGTTTTTCTGTACTGCTGTCATATTCAGAAGTTCACACAGTAGTTGGCAGGCAGTCATATCTTTATGCCTAAGCTATTGGAATGTACCTATCAAAGAAGTTCCTTGGACCCTAATGAGAAGTTCTGCCCTACGGAGTCTACAGGAGGCAGGGCTGTCCCAGCTCCTAGGATTTCTTTTATTTTTTTTCAGTCAATGTCTTGGCCAAAGACAACACATGGAACAATAAAAACCATTAGAGAAGTAGACCTTTAGAGGTCTTTAGAATAGAGGTAAATATAAGAGAGCCATGGGCAGCAAGTGCAATGCTTGCAGCCTGGTTTTCAGAGGATGCTAGAAACTGCCAGGTGTCCCTGCCTTAGATATGCCAGGCTGATAAGAAGGGAAACATTCATTGAAAATCCAGTCATGGGCTGGTTTTGCCTTCACTAGAAAAAAAAAAAAAAGAGTATCCTTTCCTCTTGCTAGAGGCAGGAACAAAAGACTGTCTGAAAGTGCTGTAGGTTTCAACTTAGAAAAAACAAGTCCACACAGATGAAAAGAAGGAATGCTAGGAAATCCCTGCTGAAATCTTTGAGTGTTTCTCTATACAGCTCCCTTGAACTAAATACATTTTTAAAATTCTTTTAATTTTTCTTTTATCTGTGTCCAAAGTCTCCACTCTTAAAAGATAGAGAAAGCAAGGTATGAACACAGATACACAAATGAAGGTGGTTTGGGTTGGGATTTTTTTCTACCTGGAATTTCTGCATCAATAATTTAGATACTGATTAAAATTCCAGAACAGCAAAATGAAGCAGGTACATGCATCACAGTCAGGGTGAAATATCTTCTGTCTTAGCTTGGAAACCAAATGAGAGAGAAGGCGGCAGCATATCCATATCCCTGCTTGTGACTAATGGCTACAGAAGTGGCTGAGAAGGAAAAACAAGAGACACCTTTGCAAGGACCAAGAAGCCAAGCAATGTAGTAGGGTTCAGATGGATAAGCTGCTCTCTAGTCACCCAAGGCAGACAGAGCTGCATCATTTTCAGCCCAGAATACTGTTTGTTGGGATAGGAATAACAGAACAGCAGCAGAGTGCCAGAATAGCACTGCTGGCTCATGACTCAGTCCAGAGAGGGGGAAGGGTACGACTTCTTCCAGGATCAGTGGATAAACACAACAATGGACAGATGGATGGTGGAAGTAAATCTCTGAAGGAATATCCCTCAGAAATGCAGGAAAGCAAAAATGGTGGGGAGAAGTATGGAGAGTGATTCGTGTCTTGTCAAGATTTGGAACATAACAAAATAAAAAAAGTTCTTCCCCTTCTTCTCATGTCAAGTGGAAATAAACAAACAAAGCTTCCAAACTAGTAATGTTTTTAGGGACATCTTCTGCAAATATTCCAAAATAAAGCAGTAAAAGCTATAAATTGAGGTATCTATATGGCTGTAATCACTTTAATATCTAAGCAGCGATTAATGAACTGGATATAACACAACATGGCTGGCAACTGAGGTGAATAAGATGTTGTTTTCTTATCTGACTTGTCTTGTCCTGGTAGCTGATCTGATTAGAATGATTTTTCCCCTCTTCCTGCTCCTCAGTTCCTCCAGTGCAGTTCAACTTTTCTGCAATTATTTCCCATGTCTGATTTTAAAATCTAACAAGGAAAACTGCTTTTCCTCACTTTTCCTGATTTGGATAACTGCCACCTATAACACTGATACTTAGGTTAAACAGCTAGTAGTGAAATATAAGTATTTGATTTTATTCATAGGGTTAGACTCTCCATCATGTGGGTTATAGGGAAATAAGTGGATTGAGATACTGAGAAGAGTATTTTATTTTCTTCTCTACCTTTCTAAGCTGCTTTTTTTGTTGTACATTACATTGTTGTACAAAGTTAATTCTTGTGATACACAGTGTTCCTGTTTCTTTTGTGGCCAGTTTCATATTAATGGGATCCTGACCTGTGCACTTTGTTTTATTGAATGGTTTGTCATTCATTAATGACATAGTGGGTAAAAATGGGCTGCCCAGGGGTGTTGTGGAGTCTCCTTCTTTGGAGACATTTAAAACTCACCTGGGTATGTTCCTGTGCAACTTGATCTAGGCAATCCTGCTCTGGCAGGGGGATTGCACTGGATGATCTTTTGAGGTCCCTTCCAATCCCTAACGTTCTGTGATTCTGTGATTACACTGTCTGCTAGCACACAGTAACAAACACAATGATCCTAACCCTTTTAGGCTGTTTCAAGGGAATTTCATGAGTTGATTGCCACTTCTTTTACACCTACCATGTATAGGAATGAGAGTATGCATAAACTGGGCTCTGTTGAAAATCTGCACGATGTAGAAACTTTATTCTGAGCAAGCCATGATCTGCTTTAGTCTTTATGTTGAAAAATACAACGCACTCTTACCACCACTGAAAGCACCGCTGCTTACTGGAAAGGCTGTCACTTAGCAGTGCAGAAAAATTAGCCACAAAATGGGGTTTTTTTTCCCTCCTCCATTCTATTAAGGAGTGTCTAGTAACCAAGAAGCTACTGATAAAGCGCTGTGGCAATGGTGAAGAGTAGTTGCAATAAAGCCACATTACGATGGGTTCATTTTTCTGTCGTGATGCCACTGCCTGAAATGGATCCGTATCTTGCTTATCCTCTGACATTAGATTTCTTCTTGACAGTAGAAAAGCTGCTATTATATAGCCAGAGAAACATTTTGTCGACTTTGTGATCTCAGCAAGCACCAGGACATAAGGTTTAAGTGCTGAGGATTTAGGTAGTCCAGTGAGCTGTGAGATGATCTGGATTAGTGCCCCGACTATCAGCCACAGGATGACTAGAAATCTAGGTCTCGGTATCAAATTCAGTATGACCAAAACAATTTTGCTGCCCTTTGCCATTAGCTTTTGAATGACTTTGTTGTGATTGGATTTGTTTGTAGGTAGCTGTTAGTCTGGAGAAAATGTCTCTGCTTGTCTCAGAAATGTGAAGCGTTTTGTGCTGACTGAAATTAGAGTAATGTATGTACAAGACCTACATCCTTTTAGGTTTCAAGGGAGGCTGAAGGCAGCCTTCTTCCTTCTTTTCCAGATGTGTCCTTTTGTTAACGTTCTGGAAAATGTTCACAATAATGATTAATGCTTAAGTATTATAAATTCTCTGCACGTGATGTAGCTCTTTGGAATGTTTCCTTATCATGTTCTGGATTGCGAGTTTTCATTAAATTCCATGGGATTTGAGGCTGCTGTATGTTTTGCAAGATCAAGCACCTAATATTGATGCCGTGCCATTAGTCTTTGGGTTAATTGGAAGACCTTTATTTTTACCCCTTGAGTTTGCCTAAGCCTAGAGATGAATACTTAAATTCTGGGCACAGCTCCCTCATGGGAAGACTACTGAAGAAATAATTTCTTTTTCCTGAAACCAAAGAACAGAGAAAGGGGGAAGTAAGATCTGCCTGTGGCAGCTAACAGGACAGTCCCTGACCATTTGTACTACTACTGCTTGGTAACTTTGTGTTTAGAGAGCAACTAGGGTCAGAAACCTGATGAGATGTCAATACGGTATATGGTTCTGAGGAAGGAACTTAGTGGTTTCCTTTTAGAGGAAGCCCTATTAATTTAACATTAATAATGTATTGAACTTTAAAGGCTCAAGGATATTGAGGCCATTTCTTTGAAGTTGCTGAGTGTCCCCAAACCACACTGAAATTAATGGAAGACATGCAGTGTGATGAAAAGTAAGAGCTGTTCTGAAGTTAATATCACATGATATCTTGCTGCTTCTTACTGCATTATTTTATAGAGCTCCTCAGACTTTATATCTAGACATAATTAACTCACTCATTAGAGAGGAATTACCCCACAGAACACAGCAGAGTAGACTATTGTGTTTTGCTGGAGCTCTTATCAGAGACTGGAAAACATTGAGACAGCCAAACTGCATCAGTGTGGATGAAAGTTTAAGATGCCATCATTGACTGAGAGGAGTGGTGCTGAGTCCCTGGCATTACCCTTTGAATTTCCCACACTGCTTGCAATCAGCATTATGTTCTAATTGCTGCAGTACAGCTATAGATTTTTATCCTGCATTAATTTTTTTGATTTCTTGCAGTAGTTCAGCTTTGATGCAATTCTTTCTCTTGTGCCAGAGAAGGAAGAGCTGTACCTCACTGGACAATAACATGAAACCTATGGGCAGGTGGGCTGAGGAAGCAGAGGCTCCCACACAACAGTATTTTGTAGGTAGAACCTTCAACAGTCTTTCAAGTCAAACAAAGCTGCCCAGCTCTCCCAGACAGCAGAGAGAGATCTATAGAAGTTCCCTGTCTCTCAGGCGCGTTAAAACATTTACACACTTTTACTTCCTGCAAACTGACCTGTTGCTAGATGCTACTGAAGTCTTACAGAGTGCTGGTGAGAGAGGTTTGTTAGCAGAATGTGTGTTCTGATAAGGGCTCAAGTACTTGCAAACAGTTAATTGTTCTTCAAACAGCATTTAGTGACTCCCGACACTTGGTGGCTCCCATCAAAAGCCAAGGACGAAAGGATTGCATAGTAGGTGCAGATAGTTGTGTTGTAATGTTATACGACATTGTCACTACTAGCTGCATACAGAGGAGTCTGCTTGTATGAAATCTCAGTCCTTGGCCTAGGGTTTTATTTGGAATCTTATCAGAAGACAAAATCACAACAAATAGAAAACACACCGAATAGTCAATTCTCGGTGCCATAGCAGAATTCCCATAGTAGTGCCTTACTTTTGCCCTCAGACGTGGTAAAAACACGGTAGAAACGCGTCTGTTTTTCTTGTGGTGAATACTGTTTGGAATTCACAGCAGCAGTGAGAGCTTTTACACATGAGGATGGTAGAGGAAGGATTTATGGAATTGGAGAGTATTAACTTAATGAAAGAGCGTTTTTATGGTTTCTGAGCAAAATGTTATCCAAACAAAAACAAAACAACCAAAAAAATATCTGGCATAGCTGATGAAAGCATTTCATTTATTGATCCCTTTATAATCCTTCGTTGTCTTTTTCCTCCCTCATTGTATGGTGGTACATAGTGTAGGCTGTAGTATTCATGAGCAGGCTAACCTTTCTTGTCCTGTAACTATTCACTTACAAACGATGCTTTATAGAGTACCTGAAGTGTGTGTTGTTAGGTTCTTTTAATATAAAAAGGCTGCATAAAAACATCTTAAATAATAGCTGCAATTATGTACTGGTTTTAAACAAACTGAACATTAATTATAGAGCGGCTGACTCTTCAGCTAACTGCATCTGCATAGTTCCCCTGCTGTCAGCATCCCTTTATACACGGGCATCCCATTTGCCTTGAGAGGCATTTGCCGGTGTGAGCTAAAGATGGTGTTTATGATTGAAGATGCTGAAACTGATTGTTTAGGTTGAGTAAGTCTGTGCTTCCTCCAAAGTTTAGGCAGCTCATGCTTGGGTTTAACAGAAGTCAAAATATTCTTACAAAATGTAATTAAGACTATTTAAAATAGTCTTATGAAACTAATGGCTCATGGTTGTAGCTGGTTTCCTTTTTAATCTCATAACTATGCAGAAGGCACAACAGTCATAAAAACATTATCAAGTAATGTCAGGGCAATAGTAGCCAAGTTATCACAAGTAAGACTGCAAGGATGCAAGTAGGGATAAGGATGGAGAGTGATTAGTGCAGCAATCAGAGCTCAGATCAATAAGATTCAGATGAAAAAATACTCTTTTCCTAACTGTTGTTAGCGTGATCCTCCATATTTTTCATGTGTGTGAAATGGCAATGAAGTGAATGGAGAATTCTGATGTGTCAGGATTCTACTCTTGATTTCGCTCACACGTGAATGACATAAATGATCGCATCAGATACAGGACCTTCTATCTTTTATTTAAGTATACAGAGTAAACATGTAATTGTAGAATGATTTGTTTAAACCTTGTGAATAAGCATATTTACTGAGAGATTTTTTGTATTAATTACATATTACATCAGCATTTGCATTTCAACAAGACAAAGACCTCTTTGTGCTGCAAATTATCTGCAGATATTTCAGCATCTGCATCATGGTATCTGGTATCTGATGCGATGTTACCTGATGATTTTAAAACAGTCTTAAGACTGAGCAACAGCTTCTGTGTGATACATAAAACCTACTCATTTTAACCTCTAAGCTAGATATAGTTAACTGCTGACTTTGTGGGGGATTGATGTCTTTCGCTGCCTGCATTTACTGTACGTTTTTACGATCCTGTTCGATGTTGTTTCCCCACGTGCGGAAGTCACTAGGAAACAAAACAGCACCACATCTTGCAGAACTTAGCCTGTAATTTTATGTTCCACAACGAGGCATACCTACAATAGTCTGACAAAATGAAAGCAACACATGTCATATCAGCTCCAAATAAATATCCTGTCTCTCTACAGCAGCTGCACTGAAAGAGATCTGCCATAATGGTGTTATATCAGCAGAGCTACTAATCTCTGATACTAGTGATTTCAGTACCAGGGAGAGAGCGCTGTAGCTAATGGAGGTCATTCAATATCCTCTAGCACTCTGGACAAACGTGGCAGTTTGGACTGTGCCTGCTAATAGCAGAATACAGTGCTGATGCTAAAAATTGCTGTTGCAGAGCTGCTTGGGCAGGTAATCTGGTCCTGACAGGAGGGTGTCTGTTCAGATGGGCCTGTTTATTTTGATGCCTTGCAGAAGCAAGAATGCTTCTTGGGAGCAAAAGGTATAGCCTGGGTCTCTGTGGCCATACATTTGAGGGATCAGATACGAAGTAATACAGTTTCTTAGACATTTAACTCTCTTCAGGAATACAGAATAGCTTTCCAGACCTTTTGTCTCAGTATCTTGTGTGACAGGTCGTGCCAAAATAAAGGGGTTCCATAGTGTTCTGGCAGGAACATAGAGTGATTGAATTGTCATCCCCTGACATGTCTAAAAGTCACGCAGGTGTGGAGCTTAGGGGTATGGTTTAGTGGTGGGCTAGTTTAGAGTTAAGTTCATGGTTGGAGAGTATGATCTTAAAGGACTTCTCCAATCAAAATGATTCTGTGATAGGATTAGAGCCCACATATATCTTTTTATGGTCCTTAGCTGAGGGAACTGCAATGAAAGCTACAACAGTTTAACTGAAATAAGAAGGATGTTGAGACAATTTTGTTATTTTCAGAATCATGAGGTGGCACACATGAAGAATCCTTTTCCTTGGCAACAATTCCTGAGCCATAAGGTTGAACCTGTTTACCCAGGCACAGTGCCATGCTGTCAGATGGGCACTGATTCACCAATTGTAGAGACCCTGTGTTGTATGTGCATCAGGTGTAAGTGTCCCAGATAGGAGCCTCAGCAAGGAGTGTCCATATGTCTGTTCAGTCTAATTTTACATTCTCTCACTGCAGTACTAATACAGGTATCGGTCTGGTTATGCTTCATAAATAAAGAACAGCTTTTTTCTCCCTTCATAAGACATCTTGCTCATTTGTAACACAGATTGGAGTAACGGCTTAGCAGAAGTTTCATGAAGACAAACTTTCCGCCCTGGCCTTAGCAGACCCCCTCCAGCATTCAGACAAATGAATGCTTTATAAACCTTTTTCCTTTCTAAACATAGTCCCTGTAGGATCCATTACAGAAAATCTTAGGCACCAAGGTAGATTTCACATGCACAGCAGAGTGGAAATCTGTGTTCAGTCACTCTCTGCACTGTTTCTCAGGATGTTTTGTCTGAGCTGGTATAAAACATTGAGGGATTAGGAAAGAGCACGGCACTAGGGATCGTCTCCTGAGCTGCTCTCGTGCAACAGCCACTGCCTTTCCTCTTGATTTCCTCAGAGAAATTTCTGCATATCAGCATTGCTCCTGCCCTATCTTAGCATTTTACATGGCTATGGTACAACATCTTATTTTGCTTGTGGTACTCCTTTCTGTGTGTTTCATTTTCATGTGTATTGCAGAGATAAGGACCTGATATCTGTGGAAAGTGCAGAGTGATGCCAGGTCTTGCTCTTCTCTGATAGCTGAAGCGATTGCTCAGGCATCCAATTATTTAGTACAAAGCTCTGATAATCTAATTTTCTTGCTCATCTCATGCAGTCTGTTCCCTACAAATATAGCAGGTTTGAAAAAATATGACAAAATCTTAGTGTTCTTGATAACTCCTTTTGGAATTAGCTTTACTTGGAGCAACAGAGTGAAGTAGAGCTGCAGAGCCAACTCTTTTGTTTTTGGTTTAATTTAAACTCTGAATAATAGATTATTATATAGATTCTTCCTGCAGACCTAGCACGTATCATTTAGATTGGCCACAGAGTGGGCAAAAGCAATACCTATTTGATTGTAGATGTTAGCCCTGCTGGGACAGGGTGGCTGTGTGGGGAGATGTGTCTTTGGGTGAGATGTCTGCTCGAGGGTGGATGGAAGAGCAGGCCCTGCCTGTCCACCTGCAGAGCTGTGCACGCAGATTCCTCTGCCAAGATGCTTTTTGGCAGTGTGGACTGGGTGATTGGGTAGTGAGGTGGATCGTGAACTGGCTGCAGGATGGAAGCCAGAGAGAGGTGGTCAATGGGACAGAGTCTAGCTGGAGGCCTGTATCTAGTGGAGTCCCCCAAGGGTCAGTACTGGGACCAGTCCT
>JAOXOE010000787.1:10096039-10141875 GCA_028565055.1 Phoeniculus purpureus
GATCCTGCTGTGGCAGGGGGATTGGACTGGATGATCTTTTGAGGTCCTTTCCAATCCCTGATGTTCTGTGATTCTGTAGTCTCTTCCACAGGCAGCAAGTGGTGATACTGAAAAAGGTTGGAGTTGATGATCTTGAAGGTCTCTTCCAGCTGAAACTGTTTTATGACTTGGAGATGGACGTGGAAAACACGGAGTTAATGTTTGTTACACACCTCTGAAGAAGCTTCTGAGCCGATGAGCTGCTCTTCTATTCCAGCAGAAGCCTGTCAAGGATGGAGCAGCGATAATTGCTGATGAATATCATAATGAGTCTCACACAGACCAGATGCCCCTTCTGTTGACAAATGTTTCAGCCTCTGCTCTTTCAAAAACATCGAGAGAATAAACAGGAAGACTATTTCTCTCCCCTGAAAGATGTAGATGGGTTTGAGGGTGTTTGTGTACCTGCTAACTGCAAAATGAGGATAAAAAATCAACCACCACCACCCCCCCTACTTGTTCAGTAACGACTGTTCTCTGCAAAGGGGAAGTGAGCTGTTTTGGAGGTAGTGTGAGGACACGGAGCTGCGCCCACAGTCGCAGGACCCTATATCCTGATGCACTAGGACTCCAGGGAAGGAGCTGCTGTGTCCTCTCCTCCCGGTGCTCTGGGAGATGCTGGTTCCTGCAGCCTGTGATACCATGGCCAAGGGAACCGTTCAGACTTAGCACAGAAAAGGCTGGTCATTACCCAAGTTTGCTCTGGGACTTGTTCAGTAGCTCTTTGTGCCAAAGCAGTTATTCAGGCCGTAGTTGAAGAAGGTGCAGGGACAAAGTCTTCATTTAAGTAGCAGCTCTCAGCAGCTCCGAAAGAGCAGCTGCTGGTGTTAGCCGAATAAAAAGCAGCAGTAGGAATCACATTAATAAGTCAGAAGACTGTCTTGATGTTATGGTGCTCTAGCTGGTGAGGTCTGGGGGCTGGAATCCCCACGAACATCTCTGTGACCAGACCTTTCCAGATTCTTCCTTTTCTTGTGGATAGCACCTTGCTGAAAAACAGAATCATAGGATACAATCACAGGCTCGTAGAATTGGAAGGGACCTCCAAAGGTTGTCTTGTTCAACTCCCCTGCAACAAGCAGGGACATCACTCACCAGACCAGATTGCCCACAGCCCCATCCAGCCTGACCCTGGATGTCTCCAGGGATGGGACCTCTATCACCTCTCTAGGCAGCCTGTTCCAGTGATCCACCACCCTCAGATTCAAGAACATTTTCCTGATGTCTGACCTAAATCGACCCTTTTTCAGCTTAAAACCACGGCCCCTTGTCCTGTTGTCGCTGTTGAACAGTCTTCCCTTCTAACAGGGTCCTTTCAGTTCCTAGAAAGCTCCTGATGTGAAGATGGCAAAGGACTTGCTCCTGGCAGCAGAATGGGCAAGTTCTGCCTCACCCAAGCTTCCCCGGCAAGGTGCATATGAGGGGCCAGCCCAAATCCCAACTGCCCAGTCCATGAGGGGCTACGAACTCTGTGCTCTGGCTCCCCAGGGGAGGTCTGGCTGCATCTGCACCAGGGAAGACCAGTCTCTGTGCCATGGCAGATATATGGAAATGATGGATCCAGATGGAGCTGATAGTCTCAGAGTTCTCTGGGTCTCAGTTGGCAGAGCAGGCTGCTGAGAGCCTGATCCATCTGGGGGGAGCAGTAACTGAGGGAGATGGTAAGAAGACGATGACTGATGTATTTCTGGGGGAAAGGAGAAGCAAAAGGGGGGCAGAGCACATCCGAAATGGGCTGTGACGTTAAACTGCCTGCAGCACCTCACAGATGGGGACAATTTCCAGCATCACTCTGGGTTTACTCTTGGCACTTATTTCCTAGAAAGACTCCCGTGGGTTTATCTAAAGCTTGTTTGCATTTTGCTGACACCCTTGCTGCAGTGTTAATAATTACCTGCTGCAGCCTGGAGGAGGTCGGACTGCTGCCATCTAACAAGAGGGAGGTCTGTGTCACGGTCCTGGCTGGCTGGTGCAGAGACATGGGTTTAGTAGAAGTCTCTCCAAAGCCTACAGTGGAGCTGGAGACTTGGCATCACCCAGCGATCCGAGGCACGAGCGGCCCCAGTCTGCAAGAAATGCTGCCAATACGAGCGTTTAAAATCTGGAGGAGACTCAAAAGGGAGATTAAAGATCAGGGAAACCATTAAGAAGTGCTCGATGATGTATGACTGTGAAACTTCCTGCTAAAGGCTGGGAGAAGGTAGCACAGCTCCTGTCTGAGCCGCCAGGATACCACGGGCTGGACAGGCTGAGAGAGTTGGGGTTGTTCAAGACTGGGGGAGACAGGGCTCCAGGGGGCATCTTAGGTGGACCTACTGACACCTGAAGTGGGCTACAGGAAGGCTGGTGAGAAACTGTTCACGCAGGTGTGCAGCGACACGATGGGGGGCTATGGTTTTGAACGAGATTAGGGGAGATCTAGATCCTTCTCAGCCTGGAGCATTCTATGAGTTTCAGTGAGACCTGGACAGGCTGGAGAGCTGGGCAGAGAGAAATTTAATGAACTATAACAAGGGCAAGTGTAGAGTCTTGCATCTGGTCAAGAACAACCCCAGGTACCGGTATAGGTTGGAGACTGACCTGTTGGAGAGCAGTGTAGGAGGAAAGGACCTGGGGGTTTTGGTGGAGAGTAGGATGGCCATGAGCCAGCAATGTGCTCTTGTGGCCAAGAGGGCCAACAGCATTCTGGGGTGGATCAGAAGTGGGGTGTTTAGCAGATCGAGGGAGGTTCTTCTCCCCCTCTGGTGAGACCGCATCTGGAGTATTGTGTCCAGTTTTGGGCCTCCCAGTTCAAGAGGGACATGGAGCTGCTGGAGGGAGTCCAGCGTAGAGCAACGAGGATGATGAAGGAAGTGGAGCCCCTCCGTTATGAGGAAAAGCTGAGGGAGCTGGGTCTCTTGAGCTTGGAGAAGAGGAGACTGAAGGGTGACCTCATTAATGCTTATAGATATTTGAAGGGTGAGTGTCAGGAGAATGCAGCCAGGCTCTTCTCGATGTCATCTAGTGATAGGATGAGGGGCAATGGGTGTAAGCTGGAATAGAGGAGGTTCCATATAAATACGAGAAGGAACTTCTTCACAGTGAGGGTGACAAAGCACTGGAACAGGCTGCCCAGGGAAGTTGTGGAGTCTCCTTCACTGGAGACGTTTAAGACCCGTTAAAACCTAGATTTGGTCTAGGTGATCCTGCTGTAGTAGGGAGATTGGACTAGATGACCTTTTGAGGTCCCTTCTAATCCCTTATGATTCTATGTTTCTGTGACTGCTGACACTAAGCAGTTGCATTTGAAAATGTCCATCCTCCCTGAAGTCTTCTTACCTTGCCTCTAATAGCTACATAAATATTCACACATTTCTAAAATGCATCTGCACCTGGTTATCTGAACAAGCTTTAGGTGTGTCTATTACTGCAAGGTGCACTTTAATTCGATGTAATTTTCTGGGAAATCTGAAGCAGAAGAATGCTTGCTGTGCTTTGCTGGGACTTGTTGCTGAGCAATCCTAAAAATTTTGAGGACTTCTGTTGCAGAGCTCAGAGGCATAAAAGTGACCTGTGTAAACCAGTGTTGAGATCCAAAATATTGCAATTCATTCTGGATGTGAATATTTTGCTGCTCAGATATTTTGACAGTGGATTGAGATTTTCCATTTCCCAAATGTTTGTGCAGTGCAGGCCAGCAAAACAGAGCCATCCACAGATTGAGTTCTCTAGACAATGATATAAAAGCTGAAGTAATGAGGATAGTATCATCTACAAACTAAAGAGTGTGCAGTGGAACAGCCCTTCCAGTTTAACATGTCACCGTGTAATTAATGGAAGGAGCGTCAGTATTGCAAGGAGAAATCTGCCTGCACACACCCCCCACTCCACTACTGTGTAAAGCAGAGTGTTGGTCCTTCGTTGGTGTGTTTAATTAACTTCAGCTTTACTTTTGTTTCTGCAGTTTACAGTCAGCTGAATCATAAATATTGTTTTGTCACTGACAGAACAGTATGTAGTGGTCCTCCTCCTGCATCCTTTTGAGTCTGAATGTCACAGCTGCTTAGTAATTGCGACAACAATTTTTGTGTTTTGCTGGAACTTTTCCTGGTTATCGTGTCTTTTGTAGATAACGTGTGATCTAGAAAGAAACTGCAGCAGAAAGCTGCTAAATCTAGCGTGTTCTCTAGCTGCATATTTATGTTTAAAAATTCTTGGGGCTAATGCAAGAGGTTGAAAGTTTCTTATAAAGCAAAACCAGCCCCAAAGTTAAGTTAATGACACAGAAGGGTCACTGAGTTTTCCCTAGCTCAGTGAAAGATTTGCTTAAAAACAAAAGTACCAAGCAAAATACAAGTGAAGGCAGACATATTTGCCTCCCAGCTCTGATCTGCTGTCTTACGGAAATCTGCTGTGCATTTTCCCTGCTGTGTGTCTGGATGCCCTTTGAAAGTGTTTTCAGTCAATAGAGATTTTACAAAATCTCTATTAACCACAAAATCTCTATTTTGACCACAAAATTTGCTCCAATTATGATTTCATAGGCTCACAGAATCATTAAGGTTGGAAAAGACCTATAAGATCAAGATGAAGAGAAGTAGTGACCTTATGGGTAGTAGACCGACTGACCTGTTCTGCTCTTAGCTTTGCAGGAAGTGAGAGAAGTCATTTAAGTAACAATCTCACCAGGGGCAAACCTCATCCCAAGCTTAGACTTTAACAGTTGCACCCTTCAGAATACTTGTCCAAGAAATCTTTCACTGTGTAACTGCACTGTGCCCACAGTCACACAGCTGTGATAGAGTTTCCCAGCACATAGACCCAACAGAACAGCTTGCCTGGCTAGGCAAGGGGCTGCGGGTGGGGCTAAGTAGCAGGTGCTACACTGCAGACAGAGGAAATAGAAGAAAACCCTTATATTCCTGCCTCAGCATTACAGTGTGTGCCAGTATTTGAGAAGCTGTGGGATACACATTTCTGATCTGGTTTTGGAACTCTGAGCATGTGGGCTGAGAGGCAAAGCACTTACAGACACAACTATTGCCTGTGGTTCACACTGTCACTTCTTCCCACTTAAAGTGAGCAATTACTGGAGAACTTGGGAAAGGAAGGGGAGAAAACCAACTTGGACTGAATCCACCGGCTTGGACTCTGATATTTGCTACTGTATAGCACACTCTTTTCCTCTGCATTTTTATCCCATATGAATTTATTGGCTGCACAGAAACCATCAATAGCGCTATAGATCCTCATTTTCCACCTGAACAGTTCTTCAGAAGCTGAGTATGTTTCACTGTATGAGAAGCAGGGACAATGTACATCAAAATACAGATGCACTGAATAATTCAATACATTGAATAAACATCACTTGGGAACTTGAGAAATGGCTCTCCTATAGGAGATGATACCATGTTTAGCACTTCCAAAGTTCATGTTATTAGATATTTCCTATGCCTCACCATATGGGTTTTTTCATTCTTTCTTTATAGCTCAACAAAATTCGCCAAAAATCCATGAAGGCTGGTGGGCTTACAAAGAGGTGGTCCAGGGAAGCTTTGTTCCAGGTAAGTGTAATTATAAAATCAGCTTTTGTTAAATATTTTTAAACTGGAATTAACACAGTGGGGTCTGGGGTGGCTTTGTTACGTTTGGGTTTTTTGTTGTTTGGTTGGATTTTTTTTAACCACTGCAAAGATCTGAAGCACGCACGTACTCAAGTCACATTATAGTGAGGCTCTTAAAAGGTTTGTGTCAACACATTGTCCAAACAACATGGCAGTTTTCTAGGAAAGAATTAGCTTTCATGATATTCCTACTTTCTCTAGTAAAACAACACGTGAAGAGTAAAACTACTTTGTGAACATGCATGTTCTGTGTACAGGAAAGAGAAAGGGAGGACTGACAGCAGTACTGTTTGCTGGATGAGTTTACTGATCTGATGCAGTGCTTCTGGATAATCACACAGCTACAAATTTAACAGTATATTAGGAAAGGAGTCTATTGGAAACATGAACCTAACACACAAGTTTCATTGATTTTTGTTTTGGGAACAAGAAATGTTGAGTGAAAAAAAAAATGAAACCCTAACTTGGATTCAGTAAGATTTAGGAAAGATGAAAGAATCAGTAGGCGGCTAAAAGGAACTAAATAAACTCCATCAGCTGAGTTTGATAAGTAAAACTGGAATTCAGGCTAGCAATAATGTGTCATTGACCAGTACGGGCAGAACTCCTCCAAAACCCATGCACTGGTTGTCCTAACACTACTTCAACAAGTATCATGTGGTTTGAGTAGGGCTTTGCTTATTCTTTTTAGCTCTAACACACTTCAGGATTCAACCCACCTGAGACACTTGTAGTTCTTAGACTGACAGTAATTTACTTTGGTTTTGATCTGTATTTGACACCTGATTTTTCTGAGCTCACTTTCTCTAAATTACCTTATTTTTATTTCAAATAGAATTACTTTGTTGAGTCTTCACCATTCGTTTTCCACTTAGGAAACTTCAGCAACCTGTTTAGATGTGAAACTCATGTAACAGTACATTCTTCAGTCAGTACACGCTGAAATATGAAGTGATAATTGTGTTCAGTGTGTTTTCCATGCAGCGATAATTGTGTTCAGTGTGTTTTCCATGCAGCTGAGACGAATGCACATTGATGAGCCTGTTTTAGCTATACCTGTTACAACCGAAAGAGTGCTTCAAGATCTATCATGAATGCCCCATGGAAATTGCTACAAGATCTTGTATTTCCTCAAAGCATTAGAGATATCACTTGGCCACTTTGTAAGCTATTCCTGAAAATCTGTAGACTTGATCTCTTATCAGGTATTTTCACTGCTGTGACAAGTTACACTCTGACAATCATTTGAAATGTCCACAATGCTGATTATCTTGATAGGAATGACAGAGATCGCATATTTCAACCCACGTATTAGACACTGAAATCCTTGTGAAAAGCACGTAAGAAAATCAACATCTACGAGCCTGTAGCTTAATTACATAGTGATGCAGCATAAAGTAGCTTTTGAGATTTACTTGAGATTGGTTTGGGCTGTCAAGGATGCTGCAGTGTATTTTTACACGTGTTTAGTGCCTAACGCTGATAGCGGGGGAAGAAACCTGGAGAACATAATCACCAGCTTTCAAGACATTTCAGCCTTCCTGATTTGTAAGACCCAGGCAGATGCCCAGTAGAAGGTGGATGAAAAAAACCAATTTGCTTAATAGACATTCTAATTGTTTCATCTTAAAGTTACTGAGAAAAATAACTGTCAGCATATAAAGAAATACATGACCTAGTAGTGCTTTTGGTGTAATAGTCTCAATGCCATGCACTTGGGAACATCCTTAGAAGACTTAAGAGGAAACAGTCATGACTCAACTTTCAAGAAACAAGATGTTTTAAACTAGTGTGGAGAGACACCTCCTTTCTCAGAGAACGCGAAATGTTGTGTGTTACCCGTAAATGTTGAATATCAGACTAACCTAACAAAAATCCTCAAGAATTGGTCCAGAAGGACAAGTATGAAGTGCTCACTGAAGCAGTGCTGAAAGCAAGGGTAATTTCACAGAATCACACAACCTTAGGGATTGGAAGGGACCTTGAAAGATCATCTAGTCCAATCCCCCTGCCACAGCAGGATCACCTAGATCAAGTCACACAGGGGGACTTTTTTGCAGATTATCAGGTTTCTTTTAAATTCAACTCTGCAACCTGTAAGCCTCAGCAGAAGACAGAAATCCCATGAATTTTTACAGAACAAACAACTAACTTTTTTGAGCAGCACCTAGATATGGCAGCCTTTGAAAACCATATTTAAAGCATTTCAAGGATGCGTTTTATGGTTATGATCTCAGGCTAACACATCACAAAGGATATGTTAGAGCATATTAAGTTTATCCACAATGTTAGCAGTCACATCTCAGATCCTGCATGAGATGCTAATTAGCACCTGAGAGGTGATAGCTACGAGGCAGTCTGAGGAGCTGTAGCTGAAGTTGCTGACTGATGCGCACTGAAGCAAACAGCTACAGCCATCTGCTCAGATGTTTCCTTTCCACAGCTGTTTATCTTGTCCCAGGGCTGGAAGTTACCACTCCCAAAGATAATAGAAAGGAATATTTGTCCAAGACACTGTCACTGCAGTTCAAAATTGGCATCTAAGCTAACACGATTGACGTGAATACTGCTCTTAAGCTGCTGAAGGAGCAACCACAAGCATACAGATGACTAATTGGAGCTAACAGCGTTGTAAAATACTCCAGGATGAGTTGCTAGAATTTGTCTGTCACAGCTTCGGCTGTGTGAATACTTTTTGCCTACTTCAAAGCTAAAGTTACTGTCTGAACTATCTCTTCTTTCATGTATAGTCATGTAAGTGCATTTAGGGGAGTGTATCACAGTACTCCTGGGCTAGATTATGCCATTCATAAGTTTGTCTTTGAGCAGTTCATAAAATCAAACCATACTTTACTGCATTCCTCACGTCAGACTCTCTAAACTCTAGGATACAGTTTATAAAATTCTTTTAAATCCCCTTCTAATTGAATATGGTTATCAGGACACAGGTATTTTTGCACCGGAAACCAGTGGCTTACAATTACTGGTGTGTATCTCACAGGTAGGGCACAGTGTAAACAGGGATGATGTACAAGACCCATCATGCTCTTTCTCGCCTTCCTTTCTTGCATTGCTCAGCAGAGGAGCAATGGCAACTGACAGGTTCTCTCATTACAGTAATGGTGGTTCAGGTCTTCCTTAGAACCAAGCCTTGCAGGCGACAGTGTGGAGTTGTCGAGCGTAGGCAGGATCTGGTTGGATCCATGTGTGTGCTACTGCTGCAAAAAACACTCTCCATCCCTCACCTCTTCTAAAAGCACAGAATTGCTCTTATGATCTACACCATGTAGGCAAACAGAATAGAAAGTAAGTAGTGCTTTAAAATGTTAATTGAATGCAAATTAGGTTCCAAATTAAACTTCAGGGAATGAATACTTTTCTTTATGGATGGTGATTTGCATAATAATCAAATAATCTATACTATTACATACTTTAGCGACATAGATTTTGATATGGAACATCAAAATAGTTCATGATGGGTTAAAATGCATTTAAATAACCTTTTAAATATCTTTTGTTTGGCTGTTTTGCTCTGACGATGAGTGTGTTGTGTCACTCGAGTGTTTTCAGAGTGACAAAGGCAATAATATAGCAAACCATTCCACACCATTTCTTTCACGTCAAATACATGCACATAACCTATGACACTCTTGGGTGTCTGATTGTATTGATTTTCTTTATCCTACTCCTGTTTCTTTCATAGCATTGTAAACATGGGCTGCTTTGGTAAGCATAAAATGTAAAGGTGGTTAAATCTAGTGTATGATTGTTGAATTCGCTTGCCGAATCTCCATCCTTTTACTGAAACCTCAGACTATACATTAATATGAGGGCATAAGGGTTTCTTGCCCAAGGAAGACCCTGTCCTCATGGCTGTCACTGAATTGCATCACCTGAAGTTACTTTGGATGATAGTCCAAATCTTAGCCTACAAGAGGAAGTCCATCTCTACCAAATAATGAGTGAACTTTGCTGAAAAAGCAGTTATTCTCCTTCTTTATAATAAAGGTTATAAAACAGCTTTAATTCCAGATGAAGATCTGCATGCACTGTCATTCATTATTGGCTAACATCACCAAATCAAGATCACCAAATGAAAGGCTACCTGTTACTGCGATCCTGAGATGGTAAATCCCTTGTTTGTATTTCCTTTTACAACTCAAAGGGAGAGGACTGCTGGAGATTGATCGTGCTGCTGCCTTTTGCAAGGATCACGTTGATGGGGTTATGCCCTAACACAGAGCAGCTAGCAAAGCTACACTAGTTCAAAATGAGCACAAGAGTAGTGTTTGTGGACCACTGAGAAGAAATCTCCAAGGATGAGATGCATACATTCACTAATGATTTGCAAGGAAAAAGAAGCCTGAAACAACTGATAATCTTGTCAAAAGCCTGGTGTTAAACTTCCAGCTATCACCGTGTGCTTTTGTTACAGCCTTCACAGACAGTTTGAGTACTGTGTGGTCTTTTAAGATTTCTCTTAAACTACAGAATTCTCTATGGCAGGTGGGCAGGTCTCTGCAAGAACCATGAACTCTCCATTTCAGGCCATGAGCAAACAGATTTGAAACTTCAAACCCCAAAACATCTTAAAGTTGACACAATACATGAAACATCCTTCAGTCACCTAGGGGTCAAATTTCAATTTCACCTGGACACTGGTGATCATTTAGTTTGGTTGCCTGAATAATGCAAAACACAAACTGCTGGTTGCTACTCCTGCATTTCTTGCTTTGGCACCAAGTTTAACATTTTTCTAGTCTTATTTCGGGACTTAAGTGGCTGCAGCATCACTCACCATCTGGTGCATTTTTCTTGTCAGTGAAAACAGTGGTGCTGTCTGAGATACAGCAGTGTTTTAAACAGTCTGCACACACTCTTCAAAATCATTCGGTCTGGTGCCAGCTCTGAAGAATTAACCAGCCACATATAATTATTTACTGGAACAATGATAGCAGTTTTTCTTTTAGAAAGCAATATACTGGAGCACTGCATTTCTTCAGAGTGAGAGAGCATAGATTCTGGAAATCATTGACTTACTGATTCAAACTCAGGTTCGTATGTATAATATTTCAGCTTTGGTTGTCAGTTAAAGACAGCTTAAAGGAAATGTATTTTGTGTATTTTCTTGGTTTCTTACATTGGCGATTCTGCAAAAATTGACTGTTTACAAAGTTTCTTTGAGAAAGGAAAAGATATTTTTGTGTGTTTTTGCAGGGGAGCTAAGTATAATGGAAGTGTAACCCCATTGTCTCACTTGTCAATGAATTATAGATGCAATTCATTATTCTAAAATAGCAAGAAGCAGATGAATTGACTGCTTTTAATTTGGAAGAAGAAAGGAAGACCGTCAAGGGGAGAGGTTTCATTGCCTCCAACAAAACAAATAAGGACACTGTAGGTGACAAGCAATGTGAACTAACCACAGTACAGAAAATCTAACATTGCAAGCCTTGCCGGACCTGTGGCAGGACCACTGTTCTTAGCTGAAGTGTCTCAGATCCCTTTTTCCTTCACAACCTAGTTACCCTTCTTGGATGTGCTTTTTCCTCCCCAGTTATGATTAATGTCCAGAGAAGAAAAACTACCTGTTAACAGATGTACTTCAGACTTCATTTCATTATACTGACAGGACAAATGATCCGAGTCATCACCCAGCCTGTTTCTAGCCACAGTCAAGCCTTCCCTTTCTAATAGACACTGCACTGGACAGCAGGTTGCATCTCACTGTGCTACCAACTGTCTGATACTTCTCCTTGAGGAACCCACAGGTTCTTCCTGCTAGGACACAGTCAGCATCCCTCTTCTAATACAGGAATGTGCTGGTATAGAAGAACTTCAAGGCAGGAAAAGCTGCAGGTTCCCTGTCAGTTTTGTGGTTCAGACTTTGCAGTTATGTTAACTGTCAGTGTTAGGGAGAGCAGCACTCAATTACTTTCTGATGAAGTTGAAAATCCTCACTATCCTGAAGTGGTTGCTGTTCACCATGGAGCAACACTAATATGGATTATAAGAAGAAAGAATGACTAATGCTCTGAG
Source organism: Phoeniculus purpureus (assembly GCA_028565055.1). Lineage (NCBI taxonomy): Eukaryota > Metazoa > Chordata > Aves > Bucerotiformes > Phoeniculidae > Phoeniculus > Phoeniculus purpureus. Next base: position 10,107,721 of record JAOXOE010000787.1, read on the forward strand.
ACAGCTGTAGCTGGCATGGCTACCACAACCTGCATGGATAAAGGCTTCTAGCTGGGAGGAGGTTTAAGAGATGGTGGTTACCATTGGCAATTTATACTGGAGAACAGGGAGCATTATCCCAAACACCTGCTGCCCTACACGCTGGAGTCTACAATTATTACAGAATCTCCAAGACCTACAGTTACTATTGGTTAAGTAACTGCTCTTTCTGCAAATGTAGTACAACTTACTGCCTTAAAATATTGTGCCCACTCACTCTTGTTAAAAGTGGAAAGACAGCTCACCTCTGATCTTACAGTTCAGAGGGTTCATCATTCCAATCCTGTTAAGCTTTTGCTTAAGAAAAAGGACCTTAGATGTATCATAAAAAGTATGGGGTTTGGAATAAAAAGGTAAGGCTAATATTAGGAATCTTTATTTTTTAGGTTCTTTATTGTGACCTAAAACTGAGGGAAGGAATACCAAGTGTAGATACTGGTACATAGAGGAAGGGATTTATCACGTTCTTGACAGGCTAGGTATAAAAGCAGTTGAAACGGTGGACCATGACTAAGTCATTAATAACCAAAAGCTTGTAAATCCTTACTCTGAAGGATTATTCAGCATAGTTCTAAGTGTTAAACAGCAAGATTCCTACACGTTTGTGCTGCTGAGTAGATGTATAGGTATATTGAAGGAGTTTATCTTATCTTACGCCTTGACAGGGTAATCTGCACACAATATCTTAGTGGTCCTTGTCAGCCTTTGGCAGTAGACTTTTTGATCATATACATGTCTTGGAGTAGAATTGAAGCACAAAAAAATCTGATGGAAGAATTAAGGGCTGCTCAGAGAGCTGAGAAACTTTTCTAAGCTAATAATCCAAACTGAAAGTGAGTAATGACATCTGCCATGGCTGCTTACGTAAGGAGGGGACTGGAGCTCTGGCTATTAATTACTTTGCAGTAGTAGTCTTTTTTGTGTATGTTAGTGTGTGTGGTTTTGTACAAGATGGATAGCAGAAGTCATCACTCCCGGCATTAAACAAAACACAAAGGTTTCTTTACTGATTGTCTTTGTATAATGTAAACTAAAGAAATGTCCTGTGAAGAAAAAAGTCACTGAGAATAACAAGGAATTGTATTGTCTGTGCTAAAATGTTCTTCTGTAGTGGCATATAATTGGACTGAATCAGAGAAGAGCTACAATGATTCAGCTTATGTTTGCTTAGGTATTTCCCCCATAAATCTCTGTGGGGTGAGGTAGAACTAGAAGGGATTATAGTACAGCGTGGAAATAGAGATAATGAGTGACACCAAGACGTTGCCTCACCACTACCCTCCTGTCATTATCCCACTTACAAAAATTACTCTTGCAAAAAGCTTTGATGAAGAAAATTGTATTTTAAGAGTACTACAATTATGGTTTGCAATTAGCGGTTAGAAATCCACTTTTTATTTCACTGAGACTATTACATCAGGACATTGCAGTGACCGCTGTGAGATTGTCCCTGACTGTTGCACTGCTGATGAACCCAGAACCCCTGAGGATTTCACAAAAATGCAAGATGCAGTTTCCAATTTGTGCGTGACACCAATTCAATTTAGTATCACTAGAGCAGAACTTACTACGTCATACAGAGGAAGGTACAATCTCTGCAGCTACACCCTTATCTGTGATTAAAATGAACTCCTGTGAAACAAGGTCTCACCTCTGCTCTGCATTTGCCTATACAGAGTAGCTCTGGGGCTGCCCAGGGAGGTTGTGGAGTCTCCTTCTCTGGAGATGTTTAAAACCTGCCTGGACATGTTCCTGTGCAACTTCATCTAGGTGATTGGACTGGATTGGACTGGCAGAGGGATTGAACTGGATGATCTTTCAAGGTCCTTCCAATCCCTAATGTTCTGCAATCCTGTGATTCTGTGTTTGTTGTCAATGAAGGCTTTACTGTTACCCACAAAAAACATCCCTCTCCAGCCCTGTTTCCTGTCTAACAGAGAAAGAGGTTGAGAAGAAATGAAGCTGTCACCCTAAGGCAGACACATCATGCAGTAGGCAAGTACTTCCCTCATAAACTACTGTGATTCAAATTGTAAATACCAAATCAGTGGATTCTTTACCACAGTATTTACTCAGTAAGCTGAAATAACTATTTCTGAAAGTCTATGTGTATGGTATGTGTGGGATCACTTAGGCTCCTCAATTCAGAGACTGCTAGCAACTTGATTGTGTGAAACCACCCATTTCTACTCAGTGAGAAATTCCCTTGTTCATCCACTGAACATAGGAGCAAAATCTGTGCTCATCATTTCCCATATCTGCCTGCCTAGGGAACGCAGAATTATAACTGGGAGAAGTTTTACTGCTCTTACATGCATTAAAATAGAGGTATTGTGTAACATCACCCCACGGTGGTATTTCTGGGCACATGCCATTTGTGGTCACTGAAAGACTGACTATCTCTTACAAAGAAACTCGCCATAATATACAGTCACCTACTTAATGCATTTCCAGCTACCTGCCGACCCTGCTCAGAGCTGTAAATGACATCACAGCCAAAGAAGGGACCTTCCCGCATGTTATTGATTGCCTTTCTTCTGCTGCTGAAAATACTACTTTAAATGGCCACTTTTTCCTTTCTGAATAGAAAGTGGTTTTGTATCAGGGCACTTTTTCATTCTGTATTTATAAAACATACGGAAATGCATTAATGTTTCCAGACCAAGCAGTCACCAACTTTACAGTCAGGACATAAACCCTGGAAATAGCAGCATAACATCATAATGGGAAGCCTGACAGGTCCTTAACTACAGCCATGCAAGTGGCACTGGTATAACTCAGAGAGGCCTGTAGACAACATCACAGCCCCCAGCCTTTCAGTGTCTGGCTGAAAGAGAAAAATACTGCAGTAGGTAGCACAAATTAACCAGGACACAGCGGCAGTTGTTCACTGGACACCAAGGTTCTCAGCTGATACCTGTCCCACCCCGAAACAGGGGTGGTTCTTTAGGACATTTTATGTCCTCCCCTAATAGATATTTTCCATTTCTTTACATCCAGGAGCTTCAGTCATGGGGGCTTAGGTGAAGAATGGAGATCCTTACACAGAGAGACTACTTTACAAGTATTAAATGAGATATAGATAAAGAAAGATGGATAGAGTGAATCCAAGGCAACAGTATGGAGGTTGGGAGAGAATTAAACAACCAGTTTAGATGCCTGTGTCATCAGCCTAGTCTGCCTGGTGTTCCTATGCTCTTCATTACAAGAAAAAAAGATGTTCCTGCAGATTGTTTGGAAAAACCAGAGTGATCCTGCTCTGGCAGGGGGATTGGACTGGATAATCATTTGAGGTCCCTTCCAGTCCTTAATGTTGTGTGATTCTGTGACTAAACTGAAGTGGCGCAGCTGCCCCAACAGCGAGGAAACAGCAGGAACAGGATGGGTGCTGTGCACTTGGAATAACTCCTTCATATGCATGACTGGACTCGCCATTCCAAAGGCCATTCTGACAGAGCTGAAGAATGCAGCATGATTATTTGCAGTGAAATTTTGGCATCATCTCACGCTGCGTTACAACTTCAGAAGTGAGGAAGGAAGAAGGGTGCTGACCAAGAAAGAGCCAGTTGCACAGCCACTGCTTTTCAGTTTAAAAATAAACCCAAACTCTGGGTAACAAGAGCCTTTAAACAAGGATGTTTCAGTTTTCATGGTGAGGAGATGGAAGTTGTCTTCATAACATACAAGAAATACTTTGGTCGTGTTTGGTTTAGCAATGGCTCTGAAATCCCGGTGTTACTTCGTTTCTGCACTAGAAAAATGAGAAAGCTGATCTGGCTGAAGTGGTCCCTACAAAAGGCAACCGCTGCCAGGTTTGAAAATCCTTGGTTATTACTTTTGTCTGAAAAGAGGTCCCACTGAAAACAGTGGGATTTGTTTGCCAGGACAAGCATTACATCTCTTGAATAAGGAGTCAATTCTTTAAAAAATATATTAGGAAAAAAAAATAAGATCAGTGTTTGGCAGACTGTATTCCTTTTACAATGGTTTCATTTAAAACCATCTCTTTCCAGCTTCTTTAACTGGATTGAAATTACTTATTTACACAGCTGCACGGTGTCGCCTCCATCTCTTCTCAAGTGTTCACACTGCCATTGCATTACCAACATCCTTGTGGGGAACGTCACATTTTGAAAACTGTATCCTTGTTTCTCATAGAGGAGAGAGGCTGAATGGAAGGGGAAGGTCTTTCTGCTGTGCTCATGCTCACGGTAGCACAGCAGGTATAAGATGACTATGGCGCTGAGTTCTGAGAGGAACCGCTCCTTCAAATCTCACTCAGATGCAGTTAAAGTCATATTATGGGCCAGCTGCCCTTCTACAGCATGCAGATAGGAATGGTGGCTAATTCCCAGCTTTAGTCCCAATTTAGAACTGCAGGATTTAGCTTTTCTGTGTGACTCAGAGAATACAGTGCGTGGCATAGAAGCATCTCAGATAACGCAGTCAGCATTCTCAAACTAGGCTCCCTCGGCCATGCCAACAGGATGCCCACTCCTTACCGCATGTCAGGAGTGAGTTCTGATTCCATTTTGATTTTCCTATCCAGCAGTTGGGCATCTTCAAATTGCTTTCTTTCCTAGCCTTAAATTAGGCTTTCTTAACATAAAAAAGAAATAAATGACTGAAGTCTAATAGGATGTGGCTGAAATTCTTACGTTGCACAGCCTTGGCAGAGTCTTATTATCCACAGAGTGACATCTACAGAATTACTCAGTATTTTAATGTGCATTTAAAATTGGTTAACAGGAGTATAAATTAAATAGAGAAACTAGTCTATCAAGGTTTTATTGCTTTATTGTAATTTCATGTTTATGGGCTTACTGCTTTGTGGCAGGACTCGCAGCTTTTTAATTCTACAGTAATAAGAGGATGGTGCCTTACTTGGAGCCTGGTGAAGTCAAGGGGAGTCCTTCCACTTGACTCAAATTGGCTCTTTTGACTTTTTTTTTTTTTCCCAGTTAACGTTACCGTGCTGTGCAAATTCACTTTTAGATAGACTTTTAAATACTGTATCCCTATTTGTTTACATCACTTCTCGTGAAACTCCTAGACCTAGTTTAAATTTATAGAAAAAGGGGGTGAGGGGGTGAAAATGTACATTATGTATTTGTGGTGGTGTACAATGAGATGGATTGTGCACACAGATATGACTCTCTTCCTACACCTTTAACTACAATGGAATTCTGGAGATGATCAAAGGGAAAATCGTAATTAAAGTGGGAAAATGGCATTGAATTGAACTACATGAAGCTCTTTTCTTGTACTCATAGGTTTCTGTCTGCCTGCTCATTGTTTCTCCTTTGCTGCTGACGTTGTAACTACTCTTTTCACAGCATTCTTTGAATGAATACAAAACTCAGGCAGACAGAGATACACGCTTAAGGGAGGACACAGACCCACAAGTATTTGTAGAAGATAACAGACATTGTCCCTGCTTGTACATCAAGTCATGGGTATTTATGCTTATTTGTACCTATTAAGTGTAACAAGCACTTTACATTTGCATACTTTTTGCAAACTCTACGTAAAACACCACTAGATTGTAAAGATAAAGACTTGAAGAAGCTGCATAACATGAATGCAACAAAATACTGATGGAAAAAAGTTAATCAATTTCATAAACAACATTTCTGGATTTAGAAAGTCCATTTTGAAACAGAGTGCATTTTTTTCTAATAGTTTTCACTTTCAGAACTGGTTTAGTAGTGTAAGTCCCAGTGGCTTTCTAAGACTGATCAACAGATCCTCAAACTCTATTTAATGCTTTAAAATGCAAATGACTAGCCAAGGAAAAGGAGCTCAGTAGGTAAGAATCACAGTTTGTCCCAAAAAGCTCTGAGAATTGAGCATCCATCGTGTGCGGGCAAGAAGAAGATCCCATGAGGCATCTCTGTATCATCTAGTGCCTGAAGACCATCATAATTCTGACTGTAATGTTCTAAAGTATTAAATAATCATTAAATAAGAACTTTAGTCCCTGGAAGAATGTTATCTGTTCTCTTATAATAGAGAAATTGGGGCAAATAGCTGAAGCTGCCACTTACTAAATGGAAATTATACTGAAATTTCAAAGGCATTAAATCAGCATAGGCAGAAGAAACACATTCAAGTGAAAGATGTTCTTGTTTCTTACCTGTATCGGGGAGGATTTCTGGTAAACTGTTTCTAATGTGCCCTTCAGGAAGCTGTTATTGAGATACTGGCTTTTAATTTTCTATTTCCTGCTTGACCTTGCTCTGCAACATGAGTTTCATGGGTTTTCATGCATAATGTACGTAAAGACACTTTCAGCTACTCGGTACATAATGCTGCTGCAGGGCCATATATTTACAGTGAGAATTTTGTGGTGCGTGCTGTTCATAGTTGGAGAAGAGGGGATTCTTAGCTGCAGGCTCTTCAATACAAAGCTGTTGGAATATTGTCAGCTGCCTTATAATGAAAATATTTTCACAAGTGTTTTAAAAGTGTGTTTTTGCCTACCACTCCCACAGCCACAGTCACATATCCCAAACTTTATATTAAACTACAGAGTTATCATCCTCAGTGTAGTATCTCCTCTGTAGGGAAGTGATAAAATCGGCTTCTCGTGTTTCCTTCCTCTGAAATAACCTCCAGTATTGCCTCCCTTCGAATAACCAAACCTCCAAACAGAGCCATCTACCGTGTAGTGCAAACCAAAATACCAAAGACCAGAGAAGAACTCAGTGTTATTTCACTAGCTTCTAATACGTTAAACACGTTAAATTCGTTGATCTACCCATGCCAATATTTTGGTTTGCTGGGGTTTTTTCCAAGCAGGTTTTACAGAAACTACATGGCTTTCCAGTCGGGGTGCAGGTGTGGACATACACCTCTGTCTCCATAGATTTTATCATTTAACATTCAAATGCGTGATACACAAAATGTTCATCTACATCATTCCTTATGTAAGCTGTGTGTCAACAGCAGGAGGTAATAAAATTCTGGTAGAAATGAATCCAGTACTTGAAACACAGCAGACGTAAATTACACAAGACAAAGCTTAATTCAGTGGATTTTTATGATGTGTGGAGATGGAAAAATTGTTTCTTGAATGCTAACTGAGGTCTTTGTGTGAAGATGCAGAATCAGTTTCAGGTTGGTTTGGATTTATTTTAACTGCTGTTTAGAATTGAAGCAAGCATTGGGATGCACAACCTTTTTTCCCAGCACTGGTCTGTTGAGAGGCAGTCACCTTACGCAATCCTGTGCGATTTTTAATTTTTATGGGATTAGTTTTGTGAAAGAATTCAGGCTTTCAAAAATTTCTAGAAATGAGCCACAGGAAATCAGGATGATAGTATATAGTTCTGCAGTAATATCATCCAGTCACTGTTGCTGAAACGCCTGTTGTCTCACTCTTAGATGCACAACTATTGGTCATCTTGAAAACTCCTAAGTCTCTGGCACTTCTGCCCCATTTCCCATTATTTCTAAAGAATTTTTACTATGTTCTTTTTTGTAGTTTAATGATGTTTGAGTGCCAGGCCCTTTGTGATGCACAGCTCTAGTTATCTTTATATACCTTTAGCATAATCTTATTATTATGTTAAAATAGCTTGTACATTGCTGTCTGCAAAGACACTAGAGCACAATCTCTAAACCCGTTGGATTTGAGGTGAGTTTAAATTTAAATAAGGATTGTTGAACACTCGAACAACAAACCAGCCCAACTCTACGTTCACTTATAAAAATTTGTCCTAACTTTAGACTTGTGCATTAGGAGGAATGTACATTTCTAGTATTAAATCTACTATACATCATTAATTTATTAAAAGATCCTAGGGATGTACGTGAAGGAGGACGAGCATCCTACGATGAAGCAGAAGTGTATCAACTGCAGACTTAGCTCTAGGTCAATAAGCAATAGCTTTCAGCAAATGTGGGTTTTGCTTTGACTGAAAGAAATGAAAATTTTGTTTAGTAAACACAGTAAGCCCAGAATTTTTTCACTTTTAGAAAACTGGCAGCTAAACCCAAGAACATATGTCCAATTTCGTGTGTGGGCAAGGCATCTCCACAGAACTCTAAAAATAAATTGTTGTGTATGTTTTCTGAAGGTAGGAGTGACCTTCTGGAGATACTTGAGCCTTTAGGAATCATCTTTAACAGGAAATGAATCACCTACTGAGTTCACTGTGTTCTGTAGGTATTTCTCATTCTAATTTTAGAGTCTGTGGGACTCAGTCTCTTCACACAATACTTACTTCAGATCTGTCCTAGTATAAAAGGTGTGAGGAACAATCTGGGTGTGGGGAGTTGCTTTTGCATTCTGCCACAACCAAAACTATACTAAAATGAGATAGACAAATAAAAAATTAATTCAGTAAATATTACTGCCCTTTTGTTTATAGGCTACATTATGTATAACTGTGTAACACTGGTGTGGAGCTCTTGTTCTAATCTCCATTTATCTATAAATATATAAATATCTAAGTAAAAGAAAATCAGAAATCCTTGTTATAAAAGCATCCCTAAGCACCTCTATCCAAAAGCACAAGGTAGCTGCCTGTGTGGTTGAGGGTTTTGAATACCTTTTTGTTTCTGAGCTCTGCATGGTATTGCCATTCAGTGCACATAAGAACAAGATGCAGTATTGGAAGTACTTCAGGAGTGTTGAGGTATTTAAGGTACCAGTGGTGGAAGCCTGTATGTACCATTCTCAGTAGTGGTTTTGCACTGTCATGCCCTTATCAGAAAATACTGTAGTTCTTAGCATCTGGTTTGTTGCCGCTTGGTTTCATAGATGCTACACCAAATCGATTGCTTAAAGCCTCTCTGCCAACAGCAGGACCCTCTGATGGCTTACACCAACGAACAAGTTACTTTTCCAGTAACTTCAAAGTAGAAAAAGGAATAAAAAATCCCCAAATCATTCAGCTTATTTATGAGCAAGTTCATATCTGGTTAGTTCAGTAAGAATTCAGTAACATTAAATGTGACCATACAAGAGAAGGTGAGCCTCAAGATTCAGTCCTCCAAGAGAGAAGAGTGTTCCCTCCCTCTGGAGAAACAGTCCTATTTGCCAGAGGGAACAGAAAGGAAACAGTCAACATAAGAAACCATCACCAGTCCTCCCAGTTCTGAAGAGATTCCAGCATCTGGAAAACAATGTCAATTAGTAGATGCTGTTCAACCATAGTCTTTGGCCTGAGTCAAGTGTTCATGTAGGCAAGCCAAAAAGATTGGATAAAAGGCAACAAGTCCTGAACACTTCCAACTACTGTCAACTATCCTGAGACTCACCGTGCCATGCCCTCAAACACAACCAGTCAAAAGAAGCCTTAGAAATCTAAGCTTTAGAAACAAAATCCGCTTCTCATCAGCTTTCAGAGTGAAGAAATATCAAGTGGTGCTTGTTTTGGGATATATGCTATGATTTCATGGGCAAACTTCCCAGAGAATGTTTGATGGAACAGTGAAGCCTCATGGCAGCAGACCAGCTGGCATCCTCAACAGCACTTCATGATCTTTGGAACCCATGAGAAACAAGCAAAGCTTCCTCCACAGATGGCTATCAGCCTCCTCCTCATCCGTCCCTCAGTCTGTGACTCTAAAATCAATATTTTCACAGTTGGTTCGCAATTCCAGCTGGACCTTCTATGGACATGCACTCTTCCAGCCTCTGTTGGTAACCATTTCTTCCATTTTCATGTGGGCTAACTGGCTAACGTTATGGACACTCCTCTGGTTTTGAAAAAACTTGCCCTGAGATCAATATCTGGGTTTCACTAGACATTGATCTCAGTTAAGTTTGCCCCTATCTCAGATCAGATTTTACTAATTTCATCTCCCTTCCAACTGTCCTAACACAAGTCTAAGTCTTATCCACACATGAGAAAGGACTTGCTTCAAAACTAGCATATCAGTTCTGTGTATGTACAGGTTATATAAGACTTCATGGGTAAACAGGAAAGAATTCAAATGTTCTGTTTCTGGGAGTTCAGAGCTCCATCCACAGACCATTTCCATGATTCATAGTTGTACGATAAATGCACATCACTTCTCGTTACAGATCTTTCGGAAAAGACATCTCAGTATCAAAACGTAAACTTGTACCATGAAACAGCGTTTCAAATACAGCATTAGCATTCATGAAATTTCATTTTAGAACATCATAATTAAAAGAATACCAAGGGAAAAATCATGTCAAAGCAATGAATAACCTTAATTAGAGGCCTTGATGTACCCTCTGATCCTAAGTGGTGGCATTCTTGCAGTTTGAATTAAGAAATATTTGATTCACTTTCATTAAACAATGTTTTATACGCATTTCGTTCACTCTTGCTGGTTATAACATGAACTTAATTATAAAAGATTATTTTCCTGGGGATATAGCAATGAAAATTGGAAAAAGTTGTATTACATCGATACAGAGGTACTTGCTCTGGGCTCTATTCTCCAAAGACACTTTTAAAGATTTAGTTGTTGTCATGAAATAAATGGATACAAAGCAGCACAGAATAGGGAAGATGTTGCATTTCTGTGTTTTAGTATGTGTTAAAACGTATCATCCTTCATCTCTGCTCTGCCCAACTGTATTTTCTGTATCCTGTCACCTGTGCACTACAGTGTTTATTCCATTTCACCAAAAATCTTTACGTGTGGCTTGGAATAGAACCATCAGCAGACAGCTTATGTTTAGAATGTTTCAACACTGACCATTAAAAGGTTGAGTCCTCTGCACTGGAAATAAAATAGTGGTGGTTTGTCAGACCCCCAACACTGCGTATTTTAAAGAAGCTTGTCATTGTTTGTAGCTGTAGATGCTTGTGGTTTTATACACTTTGTGTAGTGCATTCCACATTCTTTAAAATACATGTTTCTACCAAACTTTAGTGAACCTAACCGCAGTACGTGTTGCCAACTCACAGCATGTCTTAGCAAAGGATGACACATTCCTTCTGACATGGTCCAGGGTAACCCTTACATCTTGATCATGTTGAGGCTTTTGCTGTTATTTCTAAACGATTGCTACTATGCTGATTAGCTTTTGTCATGTTGTCTTTGAACAGCTAAATAACTGAGATCTCTTTTGGGGGTCTTGTCTTTGAGATTAATTGTAAACACCCAGCAGCTGCCAAGGACAGTAATCCCTGTGGCTGTCCTGAAAGGGTCTTGTTTCTTTTCTCTCCCTCATTCACAGCATATCCCTGGTTTTCTGTGCAATACTTAAACACAGTAGGAAAAAGTAGAAAGTAAAAATCATACATTAAATGAAATAGTCAGTTAATGTTGCTGTTCATAATTAAAAAAGCACCAGTCAAAACTACATGTTTATGTAATCTGAGAAAAATGGGTTTAAAAGTTTTGTTGAAGCCTTTCCTCCAAGGAAATAGATGTTTCCCAGTATCATGCCAACATCTGGGAAAAGCAAAAGTATGTCTTTCAGTACAAGTAGGAATTGATCAGCAACCTGAACAGATGGTTAAAAAAGAATTAAGGTGGATGGCTGAGAAGACATCCCTCTGACATTCACTATTAGAGACAACAGTGGCTGTTAATAAACCAGAGTTAATTCTATAGCAAGGAGTGAAATATTATTTAATCAGCAGTACTTCATACATAATTCAGTTAACTGCCTTCACTCATCAGTATTAACGAGAGCTGGAACTTGGATTAATGTGCTTGAGCTTCATAACAGCACTCCCAGTCTACTTAAGTGCTGCCAAAACTTAATAAAGCACTGCCAATCAAATTACAGTATCTGAGCCCAGTGCATCAATGTGCTGATACTACAAATCATCCTATGCTCACATCATTGTTTGCTAATTCCTTATTTATGCTGATCTTTGCACTAAACAGTTTAATTAGTGTACAGTGGTAGAACAAGTTAGATATCTTACCACTTCCTTGGTGGTGTCTTTAGGATCACTCATGTTGTGGAGCAATAACTATCCACAGTGTGTCTGTCCATGTGCTTTCAAACACAGCATCCGTAAAATATTAACTTTAATCAGATGCACAGATTGCTGTAGAGGGATTTCTGTTGGTCAGAAAAACAAGGCTACTGAACTGATTTCTGCTTTGGTTCTGAAGAACATTTCTGCTGTATTCTGTGCTTTTCTAGGTGTAACAAGGGTTCTGCTCACAGTTACCAGGAATTGTGCCATTTGCTGCTGCTAGTACTCTTTGTGCTTTTTCTCACTCCAGGAAGAGAGAAGGGGCAACAAACGTTTGCAAAATATTTTCCCCTCTGCCACAGAGCGATTTGATTCTTGGAAGCTAATGAGGCTGTCTCAGCAGAAGCTGAGAAAACAATGCTTTAGCATTATCACATTCAGTGCAACCTGTGGCCAACCTCATCTAGGAAACGTGGTAAGAGCTAAGCCCACCCACAGAGAACTGTTGAAGGGGGAGGCAGCTGGATGCTGCTTAGTGCATCTTTAACTCTTCAGAAATAAATCTGTGCTGCTCGTCAAAACACTTGGCCATGGTTCAGCTGGGTGAATTGAGGCCAGACCATGGCACCCGAAAGGAGATTGAACTGCTGAAATGTCCTTTGAAATGGAAGCTCTGGAAGCTGTCAGAAGAATCAGAATATGATGAATGACATTATAGAGAAAATGCAGAAGAGCATGCTTTTTAATATATGTCTTGTTAATCTTAACAGAAGAAAAGAAAAGAAGATGCCAGAGGGATGGAGTGTTTGTACACAGCAAGGGCCTGGTAGTTTCAGGAAGCCACAGCACAAGTTTGAGGGAAATTCTGTTTAAAAAGGAATTTAGATCTGTAGGATCATTCAGAAACATGGTCTGGGTGACAGAAAGGCAACACAATTCACACCTGACTGGACCCTACTTGAATACATTCTACTCTTTGATTCCTGTCATCTGGACCACGTGAAATCCAAGGAAATAAAAGGTGTCATAACCATTCAGTTCCTCAATTCACAAGGAGAAACCAGCCGAGGCTGAATTCGGAGTAGTGTAATTCTGTTGAGAGCTCTAGCACTGAAGCTGGCAGCAAATTTCATGAAGACAAGTGAGGATTATAAAGTGCTGCAAAATACATAGAAGCAAGAGACAGCAACTGGAATGTCTCAGAACAGAGAAACTGCATCTACCGAGGGCTGTGTAAGGAGGAACGATGTGTACGCTGCATGTTCACCAAGTGGTGCCATCTGAGGATTTAGCAATTCATCCAAAAAAAAAAAAAAAAGAGTACATAGTTAAGGCTAAGCTACACATATTTTAAAACAGAAAACAGAGGAGAACCCAATTTAGTATTTCTCCTTCACAATGTTTTTGATAGGAGTTTTAACACTGTAAAATGGAATGCTAAAGTTATCTCCCGATCCAATATCGCCATCAGAACCTGAATGCAGGTGGCAGAGTTTCAGGGGTTCAGCACTGTGAAAGTGCCTCGCAGGTGGTAAAAGAGAATCTCAAAAGAGCACAGAATGAGCTACATCCACATGGAAAACAATAGTTTGAATCCACTGATAAGGTTTAAATCACACTTCATCCTTTTGCCCTTATTTAAAATATAACAAATAAAGATCATCCGAAGGAAAAAGTACAGCATCTACATTCAGGCTTTCAGCCATTTTAAGCACTAAAGTCAGCAGAGACAAGAGAACAACCTCTAATTCCATTTCTAAGTTTCCAACACTTCTGGTGACATTCAAAAGATGGATCAGAAAAATCAGCAATAAATACATGGTGTGAAAAGCGCTCATGCGAGTAGTATTTCCAAAGAGAAACAGAAGACTCGGTGATGAGTGGACTGCAGCAGGATGTTTTCCAGCAGTGGCTGTGTTTGTCAATGATATAAAAAGCTGGCAGCGAATACAGCAGTATTGACTTAGGAGTGATCTAGACACATACAGTTTAAAAACAAAAGATGTAGCTCATGCAGTTCTCTGTAGCTAAAGAGAATATGCCACCTGCAGCGAGTGGACAAGTAGAAAACTCTGTCATCTCCCCATCTGTATTCCTAACAGTAAAATTGTCAGAACATCCCTAGTGTGTTTGAAGTTTTAGTAGTTATCAAAAAAAATGAGAAATGGATCCTCTTGACAACCTTTCCTACTTTGGAGTTTTGTGCCCTGCACACGGGTGTGACATGGACACCATGCTGAATGTCACCAGCAGCCCTTGCTACAAAGTTAGCTGTAAATGCACAGATCTCAAGGCTAGAAGATGCTGCTAGCTAATGGGTATGGATTTCCTGTACATCATGACTGTGTGTCATCCACCTACCACCTGTACCGAACCTAATAATTTCTCTGAATAAAGCAGTACTCCATAAACTTTACTGCTGAGCAAACAGCATGCTCTTGGCAACGCCATACTTTGCTCTCCCTTTCAGCTCATCAAAAGATGACTCAATTACCATTTAAAAGTTTTATACTGCCTATGAAGTCAAGGACTGTAGAATTAGTAGTCAGCCTGAATGTGTTTTGAAAAGAGCAAAAGTACCTTCATGTGAAGAACTGACAGGTTTACATGTCAGTGTTAGAGGACAAGCTGCAAGCCAGGGTGGTGTTAATTTTAACTCGTGTTCTGAGCGCAGTGAACAATGGGCAGCTGAAAATGACAGGTGCTGTCGACATTTAAGAGGGGATGATCATTCTGGTAAGGAAGAGAACATTTGAACCTGGTTTATGCAGGTGCCTTTGTAATAGAAGTTGCCCTTGTAAGCTTCCTTCGCCAGGAAGCACAACCCACGAGGAGCTAGAAATGGAGAGGAATGCCTGCATGAAAGAGCTACCACTAGCATACCTGTAAAGAATAGTTTCCAGGAGGATGAGTGGGTCCATCAAAATGTATTTGGTCTTTAATACTGCTAAGACCTGTTTTAAACGTGAACCTAATGCATCTTCAGCCTATGGAGAGTAGTTGTTGCCTTGGAACTAACGTTTGTTTTGACTGCAGAAAATGAGGTTCATCTGCTTAATGAGTTACAGAATGCTTTAGATTTCTAAGGAGTAAGAAGATGTGTTACCTCAGGGAAAAGACATTTTATAGAAACCTCACTAGGCTGCAGAAACTGTGCTTCCCATTTTTTCAAAGACATTTCTAAAACTGGAGACTCTGTAATCAGTGGCATCTTTGGAGATACCCAGGCAGGTCCGTGATGGGGGCTTGTACATTAAGCAGTCCATCTGAACTGCTTTAGCCAGACATTGCGTAAGAGCTTTTGATTTAAAATGCATCACAAAATCCTTCCACCAATGATAGCAGCAAGAAGCTTCAGATGGTATCAGAGAAGACATTTCCCAGAGGTTACAGTTTTTCATCCTGCAAATTGGAGTGTATTTTTCGAAGGAAGAGAATCTGAAAACGGGCAAAACTCAGTTGTGCCAGCACAAAACAGATTGTTCTTCCTGAGCCACCTGCAAATAGCCCTTCTGTTCAAAGGGTTGCATCCATTTTGATTACATGTACTCCACAGCAAAAACAGACCATGCTTGAAACATGCCAAAAAGGCAAGTTAGAGGGGGAGTTTCAGGGATTGTAAGACATGAAGCATAAATTTGGAATTAGGTGAGGATGATTTATTTAGTGTCTCTTGGTAAGCGAGGTATATTCAGAATGCCTCTGTAATTCAGGAGAGCACTTAGCTGCGATTCAAAATGTTTCAGCCAGAAAAGAAAGGGATAACTCGGAAACTGTGGCTTTTCTGAAGAACCAAAGCGTTAAAGACTGTTTTGCTGAAGAATCTAAATAATCTAAAATTGGATGTTTTTCCACCATAAAACCTTGCGTGCATCCAATTTTAATCACCAGGAGTAAAAGCATTTGTGCAAAGCCAGATAATTTCCTATTGTCGGCTACTTCTTTCTTTCTTGGTAGGAAATACTCAGTACTCAAATTGTTTCCTTTTGAGGCTGCTAAGATTTTCAAACTTAGGGTGTGTTGCCACTAAAATCATCACACTGAGGTCACAGAACAGTGATGATGATTGCTACCAAAAAAGCCAAAATCACAGTCCTAGCAAATCAGTGAAGCAGCAGAAAGCAGACGTTGTTGTGGTTCTGGAATATCTCACACGCAAGCACAGCAGAAAGTATTACTTCACATCCTAAGACTGAGGAGCAAATCTTTGGGCCAAGTCCCAAGAAATGATGTATAGAGACCGTTTTCTTATTAAATTGGCCACAGTTAATGTCATAGGAAACAAATTAATACTCCTCTTGTACATTAGATAGTAGGCTGAGCATAAGCAGTCCAAATTCTCATCACTATATTGCTCTGCTGGTTTCCTTTGGCAGCATAATAGAAATATCTGTTACTCCAGCTGACAACAGCTAATAGTGCAGAACAACGGGGAAGCGTCACTATTGATGTGGGTGAAGCTCCCAATGACAACTGCCTCAACTGTGAGACTCAGACTGTGCTCTGCTCCTGCACCACAATTAATAACCAGAGCGATTCTGGGTAGTGCAGTTAAGACTGGAGGGAGACAATGTGGCTAACACTAGCCATGAGACGTTTGTTTGTTTTATTTGCTAAGCTCTTGTGATTCATGTTCTGTTTTTTACTTGGAAAACACATCTGAAATAAGCACTTTCCATTTGCTTTGTAACATACTGAGTGCTCCTGGTTTTCTGTTCAAGGCTGCACATAGCTTACAACTACTGAACCACTGTTGCTCTTCTGCTGAGCTGAATGCAAACCGGGAGGGTTTCTATTTCAGTGTGTACCACTGCAGTTCAGCAAAACCCCACAGCTGTTTGAAAAGCAGGCTAGGACAGAATTGTTCTGATTCTTGAAATACTTCTCTTAAGGCTCTGACAGGAAAGTCATTGTATGTATTGTTGTGAGAGACCAAGATAGGAAGCTTTTCTCAATAGAAAAAAAAATTTCTATTTGTCTCAAAAAACCATTCCATTTCCTGTCTGCCTGGGACAGTGCAGGAACTCGGTTAAGCAAACCACAGAGAAATACAATTTTGATTGTAAGCCTGGTGTCTACCTTTCTTTATTTGCTCAGGTCACACTGAAAAAACTTTTTTGAGAGTGAACTTCATCTATAGTGGATGGGTACTTGTACAGGACAATTTTAATGGGATTTATGATTACTGACTTAGCTTTGTGCCGGGAGAAGTTTCAACAGAAGCAAGAACACTTAAGACAGCTAATCTGTACTTACTAATCCTTCTGGATATTACTTTCACTGCAAGTGTGTAAGTAACACTAAAGCACTTTGTCATACACCCAATCTAATCCACGTAAGGTTGTAGGAAAGTCAGTGTTCTGTTCATGATTTACACTGTTTGTGCTCACTGGTTCACTGACAACCACAATCTGAAGCCACGTTAACTAACACTAACTGTACTTGGATCAGCTGCTGTAATGTGTTTAAAAAGGACTACTTCATTTTTGCTGGTGCTAAAGCCAGTCTTCTGTGCTCATGGAACATTCTGGCCAGTACAGGAACCAGCTTGTTACAGATCTAAACAGCCTTTTGACAGAGGCAGGTTCTCTGTTGGGTCAGAGAGGACATTTCCTTCTGTACGTTTATTCAACTATTTCAAATTAAAGCTGAAAAGAAAAAAAATCAAGTTGGAACTTTGAAGAATTTTTTTTCCTTTACAAAAAAATGAGGTAGGAAAGGTTAAGAGCCAGTAGTTCCAAAGCTTAAGGAATTACCATTAACTATTCAATTAGTCCTGATTCCAGCATTACTCTGTTCATATTTTGACTTCTAAAACTATTAACAAACTTGTGACACAGACCTCAACTGAAACTTGTATTTTCAGTGGTTATGAGTGTACAGATTTTGCCAGTACTTGATGGGGTTTTTATTTCCTGGTGTATTTGATAATCATATTCATAATAAATTTTAGAGTTGGTTTAGGAGCTTGCAACTATAAGAAGGTACTTTTAGTCATCTATGCAGCCTTTTCCATGTGCATGGCCATAAACTCCCTGCTCCATCTGGATGTAACTATTTAACACTTTTCTTCCTAAGCCTCTTTTTCCTGAAGGAAGGTGCGATTTTATTCTCCTGCTGCTGGAAATGCCATGAAAGGCTGTATCCACAGGCTGAAATTATTCAGAAAATAAGATGCATTCTGTTCTGTGTGAAGGTCACGAGTAATAAAGCCTCCAAGGCACTATCTTTCGGTGAATCTTTGCTGCCAAAAAGGCAACATACATAATCTTTTACACATCTCCCTTGGAAGCAATTGATGCTCATGCCTTCCGAGCTGTTACAATCTTTGGCAGAGAGAAATAGGCTGTCAGGAGTGTTCTAGAGCTACAGGCCCTCTGTTCTCCCTGTGACACACTGGGAAGTAGATTACAGTCTTTGTGAGAGATTTTACAGTTCCACACTCTGTGCATTGCCCTTCTGACCAGTCTCTCCAGTGCTTCACTAAAACATACTGGGTGCTGTGGAGCTGCTGTGCTGATCTCTGAGGTGAAGCATTTTCCCTGCAGGCTGGATGATGCTCATGCATGGCTGTATTTCTCACATAAATAGTGTGCTTGCTCCTGTCATTTTTCATGAGCTGAACTAAGTCATCACAAGCCACAGAAAGAAAATGCCACATAGTTATTGCCTTACAAACTCATGCCAGCCGCCAGCGTGGGTCAGATGAGCAGCACTCTTTGTAGGGCTCTGTGATTGGCACTAGCATGAGACCCACATACTCAACCATGGCTTAAGAAAACAGCTAACGAAGAGTTCTGGAAATGTTGCTGCTGTGCTAGACAGCTTTCTGGTCATAGTCTATCTGGTTGCTAGTTGGAAATAACAGAAGGTTCTCCTTGTAGTGGTTATTTAATCTAACCTTGAGCACACACCTAGCATTCACAACTCAGTTACTCCTGTTGGCTTTATGCATCACAGCAGAAACTTCCATTTTCATGCACTGATGACAGTATAGCAGCACATTTCCAAGCCCTACCTTACGTCAAGGGGAAACATGTAGTCCTTGCCTGGTACCTGCATCAATTCTTGCTGATGCATTCAGAGCACATTTAATCTTATGATTCAATGGCTAGATTGAGCTGTGCGCTTGCCTGCAGTCAGAAACTATTTGAGGGAGTCACTCTTTCGTCTTTATATGTAAGTGAGATCAGGCACAATCAGATTAGGAAAAGCCATAGCAGTATATCAGAGTCACACAAGGCTGTGGTAGTGTCACCTTACAACAATGTGAGTAGATAGTTTCTTACTTCAGCTTCCATCTTTAGAGCATCCATAGTGTTCTGGCACTTTGGCTTACACTGACAGTCTCCTTGAGCTATTTTCAAGCAATCCTCTCTGACTAGCCTGTCCTGTGGATCTACTCTTGGACCTGATGCTCAGTTCTGTTAACTACTGGCCTCCCAACAACAGCTGGGGGACTGTTGCCATACAAAGCCTTATTTTACTGCACATTCTCCATGCTCGCCCTCTGGCTCCTGGTTTATGTAATCCCTGGTCTGTTCTCCCCCATCCACCTGAAGAGCAATTCGCAAGGACTCTGACGACACAGGACTCAAGGGAAGCACTAATGCGATCCTGCCCGTGTCAGATTCCTGCACAATATGCAAACCCTACAGAGCTAATGATTTGCCCTCTGGTGGCTAATTTTAGATGGATAATTATGACAGTACATGGGCACGGTTTAACTCACCACTTCTGATTTAATAATCTGTTGTAGCACTTGAGGAGGGCCTTATCTTAAATTCAAGCATTAAAATAATCATGCATGTCCTAGTCTCACACACTTTGATTTATTCACGCCAAAGATCTAGTACTTGTAACACTACTAAACAGATACACATTCATCTCCTTTTTTTGCAGAGTTTACTTAAAGCGTAGACAGCAAAAGGGTATGAGGGTGGAGATCTAAATGCGTGTTCTGTGCTAAGGTCAACATAATTTTGTCCCCTATAGGCTCACTCTGTAGCTGCTGAAATGTGCAGACTGCCTCCATGTTTTACAAAGTATGTAGAAGGGCAGGGGATCACTGTGGTTCCTGCCCTACACTCTTTGTAGAGTCCTGTCAGTAGCTATTCCACTCACATCCTCCTTCCTCCCTTTACTCTCAAGCACAGCTTATTTATTTGCTCTCCCCCCATCCTTCATGTTCTTAGAGGATTTGAGGGGTTCCTTTGCAGACAAAATGGGCTTGAGAACCTTCCCAGTTAGCCTGTCTTCTGGGAGTACTGCAGAACACTTCTCTGTATTTGACTGCAAACAGAGAAGCCTGAGAGTAAATGAGAAAACACTGGTATCATTAAATACGCATTTAGGTGAGTATTTAAGAGCCTTCGCAACCTTGCAAAAACCAATATATTTGCAAAATGTTTCCTCACTGACAGCAGAACTCAGCAGTTTCCCTTGCTGCATCTCTGTCCAAAAGCAGTTTCAGCAAGATCAGCAAGGTTGTTTGGAAGCACAAATTCACTAAGAATTCAAAACTGAATGCTTTAATAGAACAAAAGGTTTGAAATATGACCCTGTTATTACAAGAACTGCAGTACACTTAAGGAACACATTTGGCAATTAATCCAGTGGCAGAGGAGTCCCTAATCATGGCACATTGATAAGGGGTATTAACGACTGAAAACTTGTTTGAGTAATAGGCTTGCAAAACTTGAGTAAACCCTAATAGGCTGAAGTAGGTTAGGAGTTTGAAGAGGGAGGGCATATATAACATGAGAGGCCATTTGGTCAAGATTATTAGTTTCATTTTTTCTCTGGTTTGTATGGGATTTACTGACAGTCTTGCACCAGTGCGGTTCTTTAAGTTCCTCTTTAAGAAGTTATTCAGTATTTATGTTGTTTGCGCAGGATCTTTCTGGGCTAGACACCCATAATTTTCAGATTATGTAAGTGGCCTGGTTTTTCAAGAAAAAATTAATCCTTTCCCATCTTCCTTATTTTCACCAGAATTCAGAGAATGCATTTCAGCATTTCTCAAAACTAGGCCAATAATGACCAGTCATACACTGATTATACTGGTTAGCACCTTACATTCCTCACTATGAGGGTGCTAAGGCACTGCAATAGGTTGCCCAGGAAGCTTGTGGCTGCTCCATCCAGGCAACCTGGTCTGCTGAGAGGTGTCTCTGCTCATAGCAGGGCTCTGGAACTGGGTGCTCTCTGAGGTCTCTTCCAACCTAAACTATTCTGTGATTCTGTAATTCAGCTGATGGATGGTGCAAGGATTTGCTGGGTTCCTGCTCAGCGTCCTTGGTCCATGGTGTGCACATGGAACAGAAATCAGGTCATGTGGCATTGTATGAACCAAGTTCATTTTATGAACTTAGCCATCTGCTTTGCATCTCAGACACTAATTTTCACGTAAGGAGTTTGTCAAATGTTGAAGGGACCACAAAGACACAAACACTTATTGGGGTGGCAGGAAGAAGACGGCAAGTGACAATACTCCACATCTCCATTTACTGGGAATCCCATGCGGCCAGGTTCATCCCAAGTCAGAGGGACCACTAAGCCTTTACTGCTTCTGCACACACAGGTAGCACAAACACCCCAGCAGTACTT
This sequence comes from Phoeniculus purpureus, assembly GCA_028565055.1. Classification (NCBI taxonomy): domain Eukaryota; kingdom Metazoa; phylum Chordata; class Aves; order Bucerotiformes; family Phoeniculidae; genus Phoeniculus; species Phoeniculus purpureus. The sequence goes on from JAOXOE010000787.1 coordinate 10,129,233, forward strand.
CAGAATGATGACTTGGTAGACGAGCTACATTCTCCCTAAACACTCTGGTTTTCCTAGATAACAGTGAAGACCCCAGCAGTGGCCTGTCTGCAGAGGCTGTGCCACACACTGAGTGTGCAACACATCATATTGAGGAAACAGTGAGGAGATTCTTCCCTCACAGAAATATCAGATCTTCAGAGTGTAACTGTGGTTAGGGAAAGCAGTAGATCACTTGATGAAAGATCAATCACCAGATGGGAATTAGCTGGACAGTTTGATGTAGCATCTGAGGCAAGGCCAAGCTTTCTTTCCATTCCTAGATACTCTGTAGTAATGCCTCTGTTTGGAGTTGTGGCTTGGCAGCACAGTGCTGCACTTCTGAGGTATCAGTATGGCCCAGACACTTTTTGCAGCCTGTAAGTGCACCCAGTCAGCTGTCATAAGGACTTCTGGCCTTTCCAAGAACAATCAAAGCTAGAGAGTTCTGGTAATCTCACTGTGGAGACAGCATCTCCAGGCAGGGCCAGAGCCCCGTGGAATGGGGTCAGAGAAATCTGATTACTCTAGAAAATACCAGAGCACACAACATCAGTGTTTCTGTCTTGAACTGTCATTACCAATAGGAACTGCAGTACCCTGTGCTTGCTCCTCACTTGTCTTTGCAAGTCAGCAGAGCCTGGACATTTATGCATCGCTTGCTGTCATTAACTATAAGACTCTTGTGGGAAACCAAAGCAGCGCATACCTACAAGTAATTCTCAAGAGACCACTGTCATACACACACACAAATTTGTGAGTAACCTTTGCTGGATGCTCCTTACACCTCAGTGTCTGCCTTCTCAAATCTGACTCCCCTCATGCCCTGTAGGTCAGCATGTAGTGCTCATCATTTTAATCCAAAATCATAAGTGCCAGAGGTTGGCATATCTTGAATTGGGCAAGAAAAAGTTAAAACCCAATTAAAGGAACGTTAAAATCTTACTCCCTGAGTTATGGGGGATTTTTTTAGTAGCAGCGTGCTGTGAAGCACTGAGATACCCAGCAAGAGCACTTCTGACACGATACGCTGTCCTTTGTAGTATTTTTATGTCCCTTCTTTCATTTATATTTTTCAGCAAAAGGATCGATAGCATCCCAAAGACATTAAAATAAAGCTGAATCTACAGAATAGGACTCAAGTTATCTGCTGGATAAGCAGTCTTTCCCCTTTCCTTAAAACAATAAGTTCCAAATTACTTTTCTCTGAACAACTTGCTCCTGTGTTCCAATTTCTATGTGAAGCTTTCCTCTCTGTTGCTCTGGATCTTCTTTAAGACCTTAGATCTAACCCTGTCTCAGAGCAGTAATTTGATTTAATAGTAACAGCCAAAGCCCCCATTTTACAGCAGGAACAACAGCACAAACAGAGCTATGAAAGACGAAGAAATGTGAAGAGATTACCTTTAGAGATCGTATGAAACTCAAAACCTGAGTTTCCTGCATTTCAGTGCAAAGCCCTGTATGAGGGGCAGAGTGACCATCACAGCTTTTTTGCATTTCATCTTTTTCCCTTTCAGTCTGCACTTAAATCCAGGACAAACTCTCTCTTTTCTACCCCACAAATTACAATGAGCGTCAGGCAAACTTACTCAGTTGTGATTGCCGACTAGTTCTTTGCCTGCTTCAAGGAGAATCTGTTGAACCCTGGCAGTGATTGATGACTGAGGCACTGACCAGACTTGATTAGGAGCTGCCGGCTGAGTGACAGGTAATTGATGCAGCTAGTTACTGGTACAAGCATCCCAGGCACTGGCAGGCATAATGAGGGAGCCCAGGGTAGGACTGGATGGCAGATGCAGGCACTGATGCAGTCCATGTGCATGCTCAGTGTCTTGTGTTGAGAAGACTGAGAGGTTTTTGCTTTCCTCCCCTTTTCCATTTTTAGCTCTTTTGCCAGGAAGGATTCCCTTTACCCGAGACTGACATTCTGATGAACAATCTGTGCCAACCCCACCAAACATCCCAGTTTCATGTCAACCTTTAAACCAAACTGTCCTTTACCCTGTTTTCATTTCCATTGCTCGACAGAGTTCTTGACAGTTTTGCTAGAAACCTCTCAGGGGAAGGGAGCATCACTAACAGTACACAGGCACGCATGTTCCCCAAGACGGTACGTTCTTTTGATTGGCATAAGAGAGAAGCACATTCTCTGAAACAGTGGCCCTAGAAGATTGCCACTGAGGTTGCTTCGTTTTGGACTTGGCTGTACCGGTGCCTGAGGGTTCAGCCCTTCCTTCTACTGCCATATTAATTAACACAGAGAGAAGAGACAGTATGAAAAGCATCTGTAAGTACGGCTGACCTATATTTTTGGGAAACATTAAAGTGGTATTTGATTGTGTAGTTTTAGTATGTGTGTTAACTCACCACAGTGAGGCAGAGGAGAACCTAATTACATCCTGTTGTATAACTGCTCTTTATCATAACATTAACAAAATTTATAAAAGTTCATTAGTCTACTTTAGTCAGTGTAATGAGAGCAGCGGGAATGTTCTCTGCACTGGTATCACAAATATGTAGATGAAAATACACGAAAGCTTTGCAAGGTTAGAGGTCAGTGACTGTGACTGCTGAGCGCTTTTTTCCCCAGGTATCGCCCTGAGTTGAAGAAAGAAGTTTAATTAGGCAAAAATAAGCAGCTATAATTTAAGAGGTGAACTGAAGAGGGTGTTGCAGGATGTGTCTTTTAAAGAGGTAGTAGAAAAGTAACACCTTTTAGAAGGAAGTATCTTTCCAGAACCTTAAATCCTCCTTTGGCCCCTTCCAGTTTTCTGTTCTTTCTCATTTAGCCAATGCAGTTGTTGAACTTTTCCTGTAATTGAGAATCCTTCAGACAGAGGGAAGATGACATTTGAACAGACCAGTATGAAATCAGCAGTATGTCATATGATGCTGTTAGAGTTCCTCCAGGTTTTGGGTTTTTTGATACATTTCAAGATTTATCGATGAAAAATGTTAATATTTTTTACCATCTTTTGAGTAATGGTAATACTGACTTACTCCTGAGGATATATTTCAGCTATCAATTTTTTGTTCTTAAAAAGAAATCTGACTTCTTTTAGTTCTCAAATTTGAAACCATTGTGATACTGTCTAATATTACTGCAGCCTGGAGATTTCTGTGACCAATTACTTACATGAATGCCAGCCTATACGCTGTCATTTCTTTGGTGTCCCTGATTTATCTCTCAAAGCCTTTATGACTCTACGTTTAGCTTTTATGTAGAAGCAGAACAGGTCATGTGGTTATCCCGAGGCATTAGTATGGTAATTTTCTTCAAGTTGAGTAGGTGGAAATAATTAATGGACTGCTTTATTGATGTACATAGATAGCTGATTCTCTCTGTGGTTTCAATTCCCAGCTTCAATAAAGTAGCTTGAGATTTCATCTGAGGGACCAGTAATTACACAGGGCAAGAATAATTGCTGCACAAATACAATCTGATTGTGTTTTATGCTATTGCCAGACCTGATATTAAAGCTTAAATATATAAACAAGGATCTGCTGCATGAGTAAGTTGACTCCTTTTATTTAAACTCATAAACTCTAGAGTAACTTAAAATTCACTAAATCCATGCTCTTGAAAGCTGAGCAAACTTCAAAGGCCGAGTTACAGTCTTAGTGCAGTGCAACACAGAAAGAACTTCACTGTCTTAGCTCCTTTTCTATCGAAGGTGACCAGTAGCAGATACCTTGGGAAGAATATGCACCTACAAAAATAAGCATTCTAATACTTGAATCACATTTGCTGGTTTTCTCTGAGACTGATGCAGATTTTAAGTCAGCATTTTGGCAATTCCAGTCACTCTGCTGTTCATCCCAGAGTTCTGACTGACCCTAGTGGGTTTCTTCATTTTATCGATTTATACTAAAAGTCATTTTTCCGATGCTTGTTTTTGAGACAACTCCTCTGATTCATTCCCCCAAAAAAGCTCCTGTGTCAGAACCTCCCTAGGCACCTTTGTAAGCAATAAGGGAAAGGACTGATAGAGCTTTGCTGCTGCATAGTCTTTCATCTTTTTACAACTTGATCATCAGCTGGCCCTACAGACTCAGTCAGGATCATTGCCTCTCATACACTTGAAAAAGTTATTAGTGGCTTTTAAGCCTTTAGAAAATTGTTCTTCCTTGGGTTGTCTTATTTTAGTTTTATATTTAACTTGTCAGAGCTTATAATCTTTTCCATTTCTCTTATTTGAGCACCATTTTTTGAAGGATTCTCTCTTACTTCTAGCCACCTCCTTTTCTATTGAAGCTTACTGGCTTCTTGGCCCTGTTTAAACAAAGGCTCAGAGTAAACATACCACACCTGAAAATTCACCTTATAACTGGGCAGTTGCAACGTTCATTTTACCATTCAAGTCTTCTTTTTAAACAAGCTCCTTAATTTTTATGCAACTCTTATTGGGCTACACAAAGATCAACTATGTAAGGGTTTTCTGAAGGAGCTGAATTTGATGTGGAGTGACACTCTTATACAAAGTGTTGTTTCTAGAGTTAATCCTAAACCCGAACTGAATTACTCAGACCTAATCAGAAGTCCTTTCCTCAGTTTTCACAGCTAATACTATTTTAATGTCATTCTTATTCCAAGTGCCTAGTGCAGGAAGTGCAATCATCAGACCAGTGAGACTCACCAGGTAGACAGGAGGTTGGTGAAAGGACAGTCTCCACTTCTACCTAGTTCTGAGGATGGCAGATTTTTTAAACATGCTTTTCTCCCAGATACCTTACTTTGGATTTACTGTGTACTATCTCATCTACTTACACGAAGCCACACAAGGAACAGAGTAGAAAGTCTACCATGCTTTGCTCTGGACTCAGAAGCCGTTCTGAGACATATGGGGATACTGCCTGGATATCACAGAACTTTGTAATGATAGAAATCATTTCCCAACTGTGCATGAAACCTGCCTGTCCTTTGCTTTTGTTCCCAGAGCAGTACTAAATCATGCATGTTGCTAAGGTTAAGCACTTTTAAGCTAGCTTAACAAAAGTGAGCTGCGAGATGAGGATAAGAGAACCCAGGAAAGCAGAGCAAATATATGAACAGGAGGGTGCAGCAGGGAGAAGGTGACACTTAGTTTTTCAAAGTTTTCAGAGAATCCTGAGAATGGCTCCTGCCAGTGATTCATCATGGTACAAAATAGAGATCAGAGCTTTAAATCAGAAAGAAAAGCAGGAGGAAAGACGGGATTTTATTTTAAATAATTCTCCCGTGTTTCATGGCTCAGAAGCAAAGGCTGTGATTTTAGTGTAGAAACCTGCCAGAGCCACTTTCTGCAATTGCACACTCCCAAGGCAACGCAGGTGTCTTTAAGGATTCCCTGGACTGTGAAGTTGAGAGCTAAATGGGTAATGCTTTACCAGGTACAGCATGGCCGTCTAGTCTTACAGTCATTTCAGGATAGAGAACACAGCTGGGAAGATGGCGAACATGGACAGACACAATCTTGGCAGCTTTACTGGAGGGTGAACCCCCAGGAGTGCTCTGTCTCCAGAGCCAGGTGTGCTGGGAAGCCAAGAGTCACCTCACCCCACCCCAAGCAATGCATTTGTTCTCTTCCAAGCTTTAACAAACTCTTTCAATCACTTCATGACAAGGACTTTTCAGAAAGCACCTCAGAGAAATTCTAGCTATAAAGTATGGCTTTGCTAGGAGCAGGATACAGAGCATGGGGTAGAACACTGAGCACCTATTTTCATAAAATAGCCCTCAACAGCAGACACATGATTAGGAGACACTGCTTAACTGCCCACAACCCTTTAATGACCTGGACCCTTGAGCCCTGAGAAGTTTTTTCTAAGGTCAGGTAACGAATTTGTCTTACACATCACGCACCTCTGATCCCACACTGGGAAAACTAGTCTCACAACATGGATGCAGGCTGTTAAATGCTCATTACCACACACCATAGACAGCACCATTATGATTATCTGCAAGTTTGCTGTACCTACAAAAGGGCATCCTTATGGGACGCTGTTCACTCATTGCTTTTCTCTGGAGAGAGGAGGCTTATATTTATTTGGGCAAAACCTCGGTACTCATTCACTCCTTGCTTTATTGGTCTAGCTGCTATTATCCCACTGTTGTTATGCATAGGTTTGGTGAAAGCCATCAGAATCCCTCATTGTATTGTGTCATGCAGATACCAGAGCATCTCCATATATCTCAATACAAATTGTTCCCAGTAAATTGAAAAAAAAGCGGCTGCAATAAGATACAGACTGAATAAGGATGCCAGAGATTTCTGCGTAGGTATAAAATATAAGTAATTCTTCTCAGCTTCTCTCCGTACAACACACAAACAACTCTCTTCATAGCGTGCGAACACACAGGAAATAAACCTTGAATGTACCCAATTTTCTTTCTGTTATGAGAAGGCTGAAGGCATGACATTGATCAGACAAAAACTTATCACCTCATGTCTGTGGAACATGCTTGCGACAGATCAGCTCTCAAGCAGTACAAATTTAGCAGGGTTTATAGGTGAAGGCAGAGATGACACGATCAGTATACAAAAGCTTCTGGTGGAATAACCAGTAGCTAGAGAACCTCGTTAGATGAAATGGTAAGCCAATACATGGGCTGCATGCAAACCACCTTGTAAGAGTCACTCTTGTACAGCACAGGAGCCAGGCTGCTGCCTGAAACACTTCAGAGGTCCGCACACAAAGATGGGGTGTATTCCCACTGACACAAGACTGAATTTTCATGGAAATACGACAGAATTTTGTGAAAGGAGATACTGTTGTATTAATGACTTCACCCCTAGTAGAGTCTTGGCTATTAGCTAAGCTGGAATAACAAAGTAATGAATAATTTTACAGGTTTTCCTAGATCCATACGCTAATGTCTTCAGACTAGCCAGTTAATTCAGTAGTTGTGTTTAATTTAACCCTGGTTTCCAACGTGAAAGCCTCCTTGGATTTTCTATTACAGTTCTGAATAGTTTTCTATTACTTTGAGCATCTAAGTGGCAGCACTAATTACTTTAATTAAACATAATCAGACATTAATATTGCATAATGTCCCCATCTACCAGTTAACTTAGGTGTACGGTCTTAGGTCAGTCATCCTTAATTAGCTTTCAGCTTCAGCAAAGCTTCAGCTCTGCACAAGCCAGGTCATTCTGATCACTGGGATCACAGCTGGTCATCACTACACTTTCCTCTTGTCCAACCACACCTACCAGCCAGCACCCAGCATGTAGTGGAGACTTTGCTAAGCACTAGCTTCTGAGACATTTAGGACAAAATCAAAGATTGCAACAGGGACTTACGTGTCTTGGGGACAAGCCTCATTTCTGCAGTGCAGCACCACACTGAAGCCCCACTTTCCTGACTTTCTGGTGGTCGGTTGGTATGATGGGCACTGCACAGGTGCAGGCTTCTCCTGTCAAAAATGAGGAAAAACAAAGTGTAAAACATCCCTCACAGCAGTAATTTCCCTGTGTAGCTCAGGCAATCCTGGTTACATAATAAATTCTTTAAGTAGTAAGAACTTGAAGATAATGTACTGTGCTGTTGGGTTTGCCATTTTATGACACTTACTATATCCAGTTTGTTTGTTGATTTTATAAAACCACTACTCTGGCAAGCTTTTACCAATACAGAACATTTCTGTCCAAAAGATTGGGTTTCTAAAATTATGTTAGAAATCATTCTAGCAACTTATATTCTTTTTAACAATTTCTATCTTGAACCTGCAGCTCAGTTTTGCCATGCAAGTAACAGCATAAACAAAACCTGAAGTTCATCTAGTTTTGTAGTAAAGTTAGACAAAGCTATATATTAACCCAACCAGTTTCACACCTTCAGTCTTCAAGGTCAGAGAGAACTGAGATGTTCTATAAAACTTGATAAGAAAATACTCACAAAGACCAATATTTCCCCAAGACCACACATATTTTCCATGTCTCACCTGTCTTCTGCAACAGAAGGAGATCCTCACAGCACAAACCCCTGCCTACAACCACCCACAGCACCTAAAAAGGTTTCTATCAGCACCTGATGGTTATTTTCAGCTCCACCCTCTGGGCAAAAGACCTGTCCTAGATCACATACACATGGTCCTTCATCTAGTCTGGGTTTCCAGTTTGGGGATTAGAAGAACGATTTGAGGCTCAAGAAGTTTGAAAATCTTTAACAATATGTGAAAAGGAAAAATAAAGCCAGGGACGGCTCAACCTTCACCCCTGGGAAACTCCCACCTGCTATACACATAGAATCATCAAGGGTGGAAAAAACCTCTAAGATCATCAGGTCCAAAGGGAAGGAGCTAGCTTCACTGCTAGAGGATGGCTTTTCCAGCATAGTATCTTTTCCTTTGACTAAATGAAAATTTGGTGAATGGAACAGAAGTTAGTTCTGAGGGCCATTTCTCTGGGATCACAATGTATAAGTCTCTCTTATGAAAATGCTCTCATTTGTAATGAATTCTTCTAAGTATGAAGACTAAAAAAAATTAGTAGAAATGAATGGTTTCAGACTAAAGACATAAACTGCAAAGCTAGCTTGAGAACTAATGAGTCACTTTCCTCTTGCTCAATCAATATTCAATACTAACCGCAGAGAAGCTGGTTGTGATTGAATCTAGGGTTGTACTTAGGTACCTTCAAAAACGGAAAAAAACTAAAAACCTTCTTTCCTGTCACAGAACTATATGAAACAGTAAGTTTTGGTCTTTTTGTATGACGTTTTAAATTTCAAGTGCTAGATGAATCTGCTGGGTTCAGTTTCAGCATGTTACATTACGTTTAATTATCTGGCTATCTGCCTTGCATGTATTTCTGTAGCCTTCCCAGACTTTCCTTAAACTTGCACTTTTTTGTATTTTTCAGTTCCCTCCTTTTGGGGTTTGGTGAACTCAGCTTGGAATCTTTGCTCTGTTGGGAAAAGACAGTCACCTGTCAATATTGAAACCAGCCATATGATTTTTGATCCCTTCCTAACTCCACTTCGGATAAACACAGGGGGAAGAAAGGTATGTGTTCTATCATGTTCTGCTGTGTAAACAAGAACTTAGTAGCCCTATAAAGATTTGCTATGCTGTATATTTTTAAAGCATTTATGTTTCATCACAGTCAGCTCTGAGGCAGAACACCACAGTGCTTTGCAAATCACACAGTTTCATCACTGCTGGAAAGACAGCAACCATACATTTTCAGCAGCCTTCTAGCATACATTTGCATTTTCATATTAACTGTTACTTGGAACTCTCCTGTCTGGAATTTTATCTCACTTAGAAACTCCACATTCATAGCTAAATGTAGTGTTCATCCTGAGTGGCATTTTAAAGGTGCTAGCCTAAAATGTTGTAAGATGGCCAGAACCTACTTTTATTCCTCTAAATCAGGATAATATTGCAGTGCCATCACATTAAGGGGTAGGAGGGAATGAATGAGCTTCTTTGTGTTATGAAATAAAAATAACTATGAGATGCATATCTCAGCATGGGACAGGCAGATGTGCTCAAAAAGTGATCAGGTTTCTGTGTTTCTAGAGCACACATGAGATTTTTTTTTTTATTAGATATCTCCATGTATGGATTAGTTAGAACGACAACATTTATTTTAATAGATCACAGGAAATAGATGATAAAAAAATGCTGATTAATGAAAATAACAGATTAGCAAAGACCATCCCTCCTAAAATCATCATGATCAACTTCTTGAAAAGCGACTGCTGCAGCTGACTAGTTCAGTAACCACTACTCCTGACCAATAATATCTTTTAAATGATGCATATAGAAGCCTTATCTTGCTTACCCAGGTTTGGAAAGGATGTCTTAATAAACTGGGGTACAAAAGCAGAGTCATCCTGGGTTAGCTGGTGTGTCTACCTGCGGCTCAGGAACCTCTGCTTCTAGGCCAACTCATGCAGGTTAAAGGTGGAGACAGGAAACAGTCTTCACAATAAGATGCTCTGCAAGTGGCTGGAGACAGTTGCCTGAGGTATGTGTGCAGATGGAAATACTCTGGTAGATGCTAATCAGTGATCACACCCTCCCTTTCTTATACTTGCCTTAGGAGCTAAAATTTGGACAAGGCTTTTGTTGTTGTCAAACCCTTAAGTGAAGTTAGTATTTCTACAAGTTTTTGAAGCACTTATCTTTTATTTTGAAGCACTGTGCCAATGCATGCACGTGCCAAACTAACTCACCGCAAACTACTGATGAAAAATATAAATTGATGAAAACTATAAATTCGAAAAACTCAAACGTGGGCATTTGCACCTGCTCAGAAGAAGAATTGAAGCTGTGATATGTCAGCATGTAGAGTGAAAAACATGCAGAAAGTTAACAAATCTAAACAATAAAAACAGTTTTGGATCCCAAACATGTTTAGCTTTTAGTAATCTCATGCTCATATTGCTAGGATTGATGGAGGCATGGTTCTGCATTACCAAGGTTAGGTGCTAACTCATTATTTCTTTTTTTTTTTTACTAAAACAATTATACTTGTTAAAAACTTGGAGTGCAGACAAATTTTACTGTTTCTAAATTACCATTTAAAGAGGGTAGTAATTTAAATGTTTCAGAAAGTAAAACCAAACTGATCTTAATGAGTCTGCTTATTTTTATTGCAGTGAAGAATGTAATCACAGAATAGATATTTAAGGATAATTCTCAAATAACTAAGATATCGATTCTGTTTCACCAACTGAAGGGTTTATACTTTCAAATTTTAAAATTATTTTAGAAATACGACATCTAGAACCTGTTAGTGCTCTTGGAAACAGTCATTAGTTCATAATGATTTCGTGTTTCTTCCCTTTGATGGGGGGGCTTCAAAGGGTATTTTAAAGGTTTTCACTGCGTATTCCGTGCAGCCATTTCTCTTTTATTCCGTCAGTAAGAGAGAACAATGCAGATGAAAAGGCATTGTGACTTACAATAACAGAACAAGCAGACAATCTAACAAAAAGTTATTCCAAAATGATTTATCTTCTCCTGTTGTCTTGACAAATGAGATTTCTGCTGGAAACAGCATGAAGCGTTAGAAATTTGCGCTGTACTTTCCATTGAGGTTCTAGCAGTACGGGTGCACATACATCACAATCGATGGCAGCTCCTCACAGCAGTGCTGACGTGGTGGCGTTGTTACTGAAGGCCAGCAACGTTCCATGGCATACACTGCTGAGTAATATGCACATTTTGCCTTTTAAACAGAAATGCATTGAGGTTTTTCATTTTGATAAAAACCACAAGTGTTGTTGACTCTGCTATTTATGTAACGACTGACATGTTCCAGCTTATTTTCAAATTTCAGTGTGACATAATATGAAAGTCGAGAACAAAATGACTTGGAAGTTGTTGGTGAATCAAAGCCAGGAGTTTCAGATTATTTCACATCTTTAGCAATTCTAAGAATTCAGCACTGATTTGGACGGGCTCAGGGTGAAGCAAAAGACTGATCACAAATAAAATATCAGAGGCATCAATAATCTGGGCGATGCTATGTCAGAAACAATGTTCTCGCCACACTCACAAGTGTTCCCCTGCTGCTGGCCAACAGTGATGGCCTTCTACCACGGTCCAAGAACAGGATTTGTTCTAGCTGTGGATAGCCTGGTTTAGAGAAGTTTCTAAAATGGCTGAGTCTAAATTCTTCTTTGAGGAAAAGGTTGCAATTTTAATGCCTTTAAAATATTCTTTGCTGATAGTTAAGGCTTTGATGAGGCTTTGATTTGGCAGATAGCATGTTTGTGTTCACTTCTTGGTAAAGTTTTCAAAACATTAAAAACGGAGCCGTGTTTCATACGGGCTGAAGCACTTCAGTTTTCAGGGCAATGAACCAATTGATATAGCAGCCAGGGAATTTTAGACAAGACTTAACTGTGATTATGCTGATAACTAAAGGATTTTGTGGAACTGATCCTAAGAAAAGTGATGAATAAATAAAACAGAGATTTGATATGGTTTTAAATCAAAATTTCTAATAAGGTAGCTTACATGCACAGCAAGCAAGAGACAACTAGTTGCACACTGAGTAAAAAGTACAGATCTCTTTTTGAAAGGGACCTGGAGGGGGAGCAGAGCCTTACAAGGAAAGGAAAGCTTTCAGTACAATTAATCATGGAACAGCAACTTCACATTTTTAACTACATTTCCTGCTATGAAAGTAGGAATCAGTTTTACTTGAGCCTGAAACTCAAATATTTATTTTACTTTGAAAACACCATTTCTTCTTTGTGCCTTTCCGTTTTGAAATTCCTTTAAAAAGGGAAAGAAGTGGTTCCCCCCACAGGAACAGATTCCAAGGCCAGTCTAGAGAAAATAAAATATCACATACCTGGGTGAGATGATCACTGATTTACTACATCCTTTTAATTCTCATTCCTGACTGCTCGCTTCTCTTGGCAGTGGGGAGCATTACTTGATTTTTGTAAACCATTTCCCTGCTTAGTTTTCAGTTGTCACATCAGCAGACCAAAACTGTTCCAAACCATTCCTTTACAGAATTTGCAGCTGAGGATTCCGCCTTAGTACATACCTTTCTAGAGGAGTCTCTCAGTTTATTTCACTAGCAGTAAGACAGTCTGGTCGGGTGGAGGATCCCGGGAACTACAGGCCTGTCAGCCTGACCTCAGTGCCAGGGAAACTGATGGAGCAGGTTAT
>JAOXOE010000787.1:10141975-10169726 GCA_028565055.1 Phoeniculus purpureus
AGCTGTGTGGTAGGGGTTGGACTTGATGATCTATTAGGTCCCTTCCAACCCTGGTAATACTATGATACTATGATATGATACTATGACTTGATGATCTTAGCGGTCTTTTCTAGCCTCAATAACACTGTGATTCTGGAAAACCTGATTGAGGCTTTCCTACAAATTTTAGACCACTTGGGAATAAAAATGAAATGAAAATGTTCTTGTTCCTAAAGAAAAGGAATGATCTGAAAGGAGAGTATGAAGGACAACTTCACAGTTTTCCTACCCTGCAGCCTACAAGGGAAGACAAGTGCGGTCTATGACCTGTTACATGACAGGTGACTTACAAGATACTTCTGATCTGAGACTGAAAAGAAAATTCATCCCATTGCATTCAGGAGCAAAATGGATGGTGCTGCAATTTGCCAAATATTTATACAGCCTTGATCCAATTTTTCACAATAAAGTTCCAGTGAGCAGTAATATATTGCTTCATGCCTTGTCCAACAACTGCAGGGCAGTATCGGGTGATGCGATTTACAATTCAAGCCTCATCAGGAGTTAGTCTGAATTGTGCTGGGTTATTTTGCATGTTTGTGCTTCTCCATTTCCCAAGAAAGTGGCTTTTCAGGTCCTTGAAGGCTGAATATCATTGATACAGATAATTGGATTTCAGGATCCAAAATCTCAGCACAAGACATTTAATGAGTTTACATGCAGATAAATTCCCCAGAAGAAATGCTGCTTTTGAGGAAACTCCCCAAGTTTCAGTTCTTTCTCAGGGCCAGCATTGTCTCTTGATTATCTATTTTAGTGAATTTAAGATGCAGCCCATTTTGGATAAACAGCCTCTCTAATAAACAATGCAAACCCTTATTAATATGCAAGTCACACTCCTCGTGCACTCTGTCACAAAGGAAAACACCATTTTACTTCCTCCACCATTTTCCTTTGGGTTCACATGAGCACCAAGGCAATCAGCATCAGAACAAGAGAAATACTTCACTAGAAGAGTCAGTGTGGTCTAGTGACATTTAGGCAGCAAATACTGCAGGTTCCAGACTCCAAAGCAGGGATTTCTGCCGGCCATGGATGATCACAGCGGATGAACAAACCACATCACTCCCCACTGAGCTAGTCCCAAGCTAGCATTTCTTCCTCCTTGTGATGTTCGCCAGTGCGGGCATTACTTTTCTGCATGATCTCTTGGTCCCTCAAATCTGTCCCATGACTTACCCACAGCCCATCTGCCTTTCATCTCCTGATTGTCTGTGAACTTAAGTTCAGGAGCCCTATTTCCAAGAGTCTTTAAGATTGAGCTACCATTCTTGGCCACCCTTATTTTTGGTTTTCTCCTAGAAATGCATTAAGTAACAGCATTTCCTTTAGACACTAAGTGCAGCCTTGCTGATTCATTAAACCTTATCACATCAGTGATGCCATGTCTTACTAACCATTTTGGGTCCTCCTCAAGGACTTACGGTTTAAAGTGGGTAAAGTTGTGTTTGAAATCGCTTTATTTTTAAGACAATGAAGGCAGTTGTACCTGAACACGACCTCTTAGAAAATAAGCAATTTGATTTCTGCTGGCCAAGGATTGTTCTGTGCATTCTGGAGCTCAGTGTGCGGAAATGGAAGCGGCTCAGTAAGATCCATAGGTCTGTCCTCTCGTATGGAACATTAATGAATGCAATCACATATTATTTACATTACTATCTTTATAAATAATTGGTTCATTCTATGCATCACAAGGTAATGGTGATATTTAGCACTTTCCAAACTAAAATAGGATGGGAGAAAAGAGATTTATGAATTGAAATCAGTTAAATGGTTTCTCTGCCAGCTAGTTCTGATTCCATGCTGTTCAATCAATTCCGAGTATTACCAGCATTTTTCTCAAGAGTGCAATAGATGACAACTGCCAAGCTTTGCCTTGGTGATTACTAAAAGGACAGATACTGGTGTGAACCGTATTTCAGCACTGCAGGAGTATAAAAAATGAATTGTTAGAAATGGTCCACGAGGAATGAAGAGCAGTAAGACATCAATGTCATCTGTAAACTGATTTGTGATGAATTTTTAGAGGGACTACTAATATGATGTTTTTGATTTAGAGTGGCTTTAGAAAGTCTAAAGTCTGATGCAAACATCGAAAAATTTAATGAATAAAAAATGAAATATGGGATTGCTGCTTAAATAATTGTTTAGATTATTTAAATAATGTACTGTATTACATGTTCTCAGACGTGGTAGTAAATGAATGTAAAATGAAACCAGCAGGTTTCCAGTTACCAGCAGGTTTATTTGACCTCAACTTTGACATTATAACAGGAAAAGGTGCTCAGTTTTGTCTCAGAGGTGCTTGCAAACTTTGCTGTTAGTAGATCACATAAGGGAAAATCATATTTTCAGGGTCTAGATCTGTCTCTCTAGATATAATCCTTGCTTGAGATTGACTGTATTTGGAATGTATGGGGACTCAGATGTGCATCTTGGTATATTCTAAATCTCTGGTTACCTGTGGTAGTGGAGCACAGCCTAAATCATGAAGGAGCCCTTAACAGGCACGAGAATACATTCTTACAGCTTCTTCATGGTGACTAGTTTTTATTACTCCAGGGTAACTATTCTGCTTGACATTCAGTCTTGTCTAATGTCACTAAATGAGCTCATGTGTCTGCCATGGCTAACTACCTATGAGATCCTGGATTTGATATGAAGTGGTTCAGTGGGCTTAGAGCACAAAGTGGTTTAGAGCTCTGGATATGCTCTTGTTTTGGCAGCAGTGCCTTTCAAGTTGTATGTTAAACTGTATTTCAGCTGCAGTCACACAGTAACTAAAAGCAGCCCACGGTAACTTCGCAAAGGTGAGTGTGCTAACCCTGCAAAATGCATTTGATGGGATTATTTGAAACATCAAGGGGGTCTGCTATTATGGACGTTGGGCAGGAGGTCCATTAGAAGCTTAAAGAGCCTGTGATGTTATTGAAGCTGGGCTGATACTGGCCAGAGGTCTTGTACACTGCTTTCTTCTTTCCCTTCCTCAGTTGTTTATTTCAATAAGTTCCAGTTTTTCAATTCCTAATGATGTAGCTTCAGAAAAAGACTGGAGCAGCAGCTGGCCTCAAACTACTAAATGGTTTGATATATTCAAAGGCATTTTCAAAAGTAACAGCTTTGTTCTTAGTGCCCTTTTCCTATCTTCTAATACACATTGTGCATTGTTTTGATAGTATCTTATTTGGATTTATTTCATCCTGCGCTTAGGTCTATTTATAAACCCAGATATTTATTTCAAGCCTTGTAGAAATCAAAGTACCATAGATCTTCTCTTTGTACTTGATGCTGTACTTGGGGCTATAACCACTGATACAAGAAGGCTGAAGATTTCGTTTTCTCTCGCACTGATCTTGCTATCATGATGAAGTTTTGCAAGTCTCCTAACATCGTCTGCTTTAAATAGAACATAGTTTTGTATTTTAGCATTGTTAGACCATGTTTCCTGATCTTAGAAGGGTGAATCATTCTCTGCCTTCTCTTTTTTTTTTCTGGCTACAAACATAAAATAATAAATGTACAAATGTACAACATATTGAAACTTAGTCAAAGATGATAATATTTTCTTGAAAGTGGGTATTTTTGTCACCATATCAAAGAAATGTTTTTTACATTTCCCCCTGCTGTAACGGCAAGGGATGTTCCAAGTCATTTTGTGCACAGAAGTTGGATCACGTTATTGAAGTCGAGATATCTGGAGAAGACACATATATAAGCTTACTGTTCAGCTGTTATCAGTTCTCCTGAGTCCAAGCGCTTGCCGTGCTAACCAGAACTATTGACAACCCACATACTTGTCCTCCTGGTAAATCTTGACCTCAATACTACAGTCTTGTGCTCTCAGTTCAGTTGCAAAAGGCTGCAGTTTTAAAACAGATTTATGATCACAGGTTTTGTATATTGGAGGCTTCTCTTTCTCTTCTAAGAAAGCACATTTGAGGTACCTGTTATGGTCTGTTATCCATCCTTCAGGAAGGTGACACATCCAGATCTTTAAATAGCTACACAGCAAACATCACCTGTGTTTAAAAACAGCATTGCAACAGGTTCTTAAACATTTAAGAGTAACTTACACAGCATCCAAGGCAGACGTTTTTTCTCTTTGTAATCAATACACACTCAAACACTAGAGAGACTTGCAGCTTCCTGGCTGGCAGGTGAGCACATTGCATAACGAACAGTGCTTCTAACACTGTGTTGGATTTGGTTCTTCACCAACTCAAGCTGATGACAGGACAAGTTAGCCGAGCAGCCTTTCTGTCCTGCATCCGTCAAGTAGGTATTTATATCCGAGCTGTTTTTCCTGAAGATGATTTACAAACTGCTTTGAAATTCTATAACAAAGTGTAGATTAGGAAAACAGTTTATACAAGGAGATAGGAGACTTTATACTGTACATTAGGTGTCTGCTGCCTAGCTAGGCAAGATGGACGTTTTGGCTGAAGATCTGTTTGTGGGAGTAAGGCCTTAAGGCAGCTTTCAGAGCAGTTACGCAGACAGCAGGAAAGCGATTGCTGGTGGCAGCTGGGAAGTGGGAGCTGTAAGAGACCCAGCTCCTGACAAACTGGAATCAGTGCAATCATTGAGGAACCTAGGGGAAAGGTTCTCTCCTTATTTTACTTTATCCCAAAATGGTTCAGGCTATGGACTGGAGACTGGTTTGCTGTTGTGTTGCAGCAACCCCAAATAACAGAAAAGAACCAGGAAGGAAACCAAGATCCATGTGAACTTATCATTGGTTCATTCGTGTAAATGCTGAGAGGGTGAAGGTTGAGTAAACTGCTTTGAGGCTCGAGAATTAAGCACAAATTGTGTCTCTATTTTACTGGTTCTGTGACTCCAGTATGACAGATAACAATTCTCTTAGTCACAGGTCCCAGTGCTGTGTTACACCAAGTGTAATCAAGAAGCCACCATGTATGTGGCAAGCATTTCTGCCTGTCTAGCAGCTGGAGTAGGTGCTTTATAATAGACAGATGTCAGTTCTGCTGTAAGCTAGAGAAGACGGGGATAGATGACACTACTGCCAGGGTGAAGCACAAATTGCTGAGGCAGTCAGCTGTGCTGCTCAGAACTTTGAATAGCAAAAAAAAGAGGTTTGGTGTTGGAGAGAAGTGCAAGTTCATTGTTTTTCTGTCTGGTACTGTTAATCGCTGATTGTTGAAGACTGAGGCAACTATGGTTTGCTTATAGATAGGAGAATTAAACTATGTATTTGGGGATTAGATGCTGCAAAGGAGCTTAAGAGAAAAAACTGAAGCAGTGGTCAATGAACTGTATCTAATAATCAAAAACAAATCTGTGGATCAGCAGCTCCTCATCAAACGGGGATCTGGATGGTAAAGCAGTGGGGGTATTTAAGTTGAGTGTCACTCAGCAGGCTGAGGAAAAACCATCAGTAGATGATTCTGGAGCAGAGGAGGAAAACGTACATAAATTGGGGGTAAGAAACTGTTCATAATGTAAGGGACAGTCTATGGTATGGGGGCTTGCAGGCCTTTAAAGAAGATTGGAATGAGGAAATAATCTTTCTCCTGTATCCTCTTTTTATGTGGGATATGATGTTCCTGTACACAAAGTGTCAGAAAAATCACAGCTCAGAGTAGCATCACTGTGTAACCTCTGTGTAAGTTAGGGAAGTGTCTGAGTCTGAAACTATTTTTTGGTTTGTGTAGCTTGCAACAGAAAGCAATTATAACTCAAGAGTTTGACCTCCAGCTTCTTTAAAAGTTATTGATTTTGTCTTTGAACAAGAAACAGCCCCAAACTGTCAATGTAGGTCGGACAGGGGAAACTTTAGCTTTTGAACTGAAAAAAGAGAAGGAAGTTAAACTCCACTACCAAAGGGCTGGGGAATCTGTTTCAAGCAACAAATGTGAAGGTGATTAAAATATAGAAGCATTTCCTTTTGTAAACTTGCATACAGGAGTAGAAAACATCAAAACTTCAAAAACACAACTGTCCTGTTTTCATGAGTCTTCTCTAGGGTCCAGTTCATCTCTTATAGGAAAAGTTGGTGTTTTGTGTATTCTTTTGTGTGTGTGTGTGTGTGTGTGTGTGTATGAGACTCCTGCCTTACCTCCTCTTTTAAAGCTGCATCCCGTCCTTCATCATTTCAGCAGTCAAATAAAGGTGAATGAGCATACAGGATTTCTTCTGCAGTCTATTTTCCAGAATTTTTCAGAATCCAGGAACTCACTGTAAAACATTTGATTAAAGCATCAGTCTAAGAAACAGACTTTTCCTTTTATAAGGAAAGTCAATAAATTGTTGGTTTTTTGAATTTACATTGCATCAGCTCCAGCTGTGACTAATGCTGTGAATAGGTAAAGGGGTGGCTTCAGTAAAGTTATGTTGAACTTAAAGCTGTATAAATTGCATCTCACCTTAAAACAATCTGAAGGAAGTTCATATGGGTGCTGATATACCCCAAGGCGATCATTTCATAAAAGCAGTCAGAGCATCTGAAGTGACTATTAAAAGATAATTCAGTGTTTTCAAGAATGATGACTCTTTATTTCAGTGTTATGAATTCACAGGGTCTGACTACCTCAAAGCTGCTTTTGAGATCAAGGTGAAAATGTACATCATATAAATAGAAGTGGTGCTAATCTGCGACCTGTGACATACTGCTCAGAAAAACACAACATACTGCATGCTGCACTGTTATTTATTTTAGCAGCTCAGTGCTGCCTGGCTCAGGAAAGCTATTCAGCAGCAGAGGAGGGTGCTCAGAATACACTGACTTCCATGGCTTGCTGCCACAGCGATAAATCTGAGGTATATATCAGGGATGAAAAGGAAGGGGAAAGAGAAGAGCAGGCAAGGGTTAAGAAGGACAAATTGTGTTTCTGTCTGTTCTTTGGACATGTAGGAAAAAGGAATGGATATATCCTTTATTCCAGAATCCTTTCTTTTATACCTGAGCCGGCAGCTGCAGGCAGCACATCAACATCATCATTTGCTGCGGACAGTATTAAATCCCTGTACTCATGTTCTGCAATCCTCCATTCCCTGCCACACAAACAGTGCAAAGAAATACATCACAGATATGATTTTAAATCCCAGCATCTTCCAGGGCTGTGCCAAGGGCAGTACAGCTGTGCTGAGGTGGCAGTGCAAAGCTCCTTTGAAGATACTTTGCCTTGACTAAGTATTTCATCTCGTCTTATTTCATCTAAGGCTATTTAAGACCTCTACCCAAAAGAATGTTCCAATGTACTGTACAAAGGAGCCTTGGGATAAAAAAAGATTAGAATGTGAATAATTTTTAGTCTCACAACCACACCTTTGATATCATCACAGCCCCTCCAAATACATGAAATTTTGTGTTTAGGTTTGTAAAACACATTATTAATGTGATGAACACTAATCGCTGCTTTTGAGTGACTTGAGCTTTTAATGCAAATGTGCAGTCATGATCTTTTTTCAGTGTGTTACTAAAAATGACAGGCTGCCCTGGTTTTGATAGCCTGAAAATGGATTGGGATGTCACTCCCGGTTTGACACCTGTGGGCCTATTTACTAGCTATTGCCCAGCTGGAAGCACAGAAACAGTATTAAATAGTTTTTGTGGTCTGACACTGCCCATGGACAGATTTCATCACCAGAGAGAGAAACTCTGTAGCCAGAACCTCACTACTGAAATACATTCAGGAGTGATATGGGAGAGATTCTGAGATTCGTTAGCCCACGCCTCTAAACCTCAACTTTGGGCTTAAAACTTTGGCACTCTGTCTATTTGAAATCAAATCAGTGCAAATAAGCCACTGTTTATCCACATTCATGCTTTTTATAGTGCTTACATCACACTTGTTTTAAAATACGTATGTATGTATTTACAGAAGGACATTGTTTGGAAGCACAGGGGTGTATGCCAGCATCTGTGGTCAAATCCGAAATGGAAAGGTCCTCTGTTACTGTGCAAAGCTTTCTACCATCTACTTACATATTTGTCTTCACTCAGATGTCCTCCATCCTTGATATCTCTATGTATTGGCCATGAATTATTTTTGTCTCGTTTGACCTATAGGGATGCCTCTTGGTGACAAGGCTTTCGTTAACACAGAGTGTTCTGTAAACAGAAGGAATGATGCAGCTTGCTTTCCTACAGAATCTCATTTCAGCTTCTTTATAGCCTCTGTCCTCCATTATCATTTCTCTGCTACTCCACAGATCATCACCATCAGAAAGCAAGGGCAGAAAATGATGTGGCTGTTTCCATGTCCCTTTGTGCCAGCAGGTCTGCAACTGCACCTGCAGACTGCCCAGTCGTCTGCTGTTGACAGCAGGCTGTGGTACCTGCCTTTTACCTGCTTGTTCCTCAGTACAAAATCAGTTTGGCCCTTTCTCGTACCAAATCTTCACAGACCACTAAGCTATCTTCTTCTGTGTCAAAGTTGACTGAAAATGGACAGATTTTGGAGTCCATGAAAGGAAAAATAGGAAACAGGTCAACAGTTTGTTCCAATTGTAATGGACTGTTTGAAGTGTCTTTTGTAATAGTCAGGTTACTGTCAGCCATGTGGGACTTTGAAGACAGAAGCTGTCCAAGGCAGGAGTGTCTCACCCAAGGAGGTTTTGGGTTTTGTTGGAAAAACATAATTTAGAAGATTCTGCAGCATTTGAAGATAAATGCTTTTTTTCAAGTTAGGAGGCTAAGTGTCACAAAGCTGCCCGAGAACCACTGAAAACTGCAATGCGAGGACACATGTAAGGACTTCTATGAGCAAGGTCACAGCTAAAATCCTCTTACGGCTGTACCATAAGTCTCACAGGACAAAGGTGCACTACAAGAGTATCTGCTCAAAAGTACCCAAGCTCAGAGAGGTATCAGCTTAAATCATAAAATCAAGATATTTGAGTTGGCACTGCACAGCAGGTCTGGAGCTCAAATGGCCATGGTGGGCACCTCTGCATTCATCTCCATGGTTTGGGGGAAACCTCTGTCTCAACAGCTCAGGATATTTGAATGGACTGATATTTCTCCAAATGTCGTGTTCTATAAATGCTGTTTGATGTTGAAGGTTTACTCAGTTCCCCTTAGAATACCACTGCAAATATCACCAAGATGTTTATATGTGTCCAGCTGCTTCATCACCTCCTGTTTCTACTCTCTCAAAGCAGTGCAAGGGAAGAGGAGAAATTATTTAGCAGGAAAAAATGTTAGACCAGTTTCATGATGAATGCTCGCCTCTGCAAGTGAAACCGTAATATCCTCTTGAAAAGACTAATCCTTCATTCTTGATGGTTATCATGTTGTCTGCATTGCTGCCTCGACTGCTAACAATTACACCTCATCGCCTACAAACGAAGAAAAAAAAGAAAATGAGAAACACAGTTGTGAATATATTCTCCAGAATGTATTTGTTCATTGAGGGCTCTGCTAACGAGAAACTCTACAGAGTACCCAGAAATCATCAAAACTCCAGGTATTTCACTTGCATCTCCATCATTCTTTGGGTAAAGCCCTGTTTTGTTTCCAGAGGTCTGATAATGCTGTTACTGATGAGGCATTCTCAATCCAGTCTCTTTCTGCAGATACTTCTGGACTCTCTGGTTCTGTCATTGAAAGGATTAAATATTATTTTGGCCTATGGATTTTGCTGATATCCTCTTTTCCACTTAGACTTGTCCTTTCCTGAAAGCCCTTTGGCTGTACAAGCACATATCCATTTCAACATCCAAAATCCTTTGCCTAGTAACGCTGGTCCTTTTTTAGTGCCTGTTGTGCCCTCCATAACTAACCTTGTGAGCAAAGGGATGCGCAGTGCACCATGTACTAAAGGGATTCCTAAAAAGAGGAGTACTGGGAGAAGTGAGATGCATGCTAGTGATTTAACTTTTCCTCCAGCCTCTGCCAGATGCCATCTGTTGTCTTCAGAACATTTAGGACTACCCTTTTCCTGTGAGCACCATAGAGGTGATTACTGGAGAGGGGAAGAGCGAGCCATCTTGCTGAGCTGTAAACTGGTGCAAGTCTGCAGCAGCCTTTAACAGAACACTCCATGCATAAATTAGGAACAAAATTACAGCATCTGGTGAATGTAATGGGAGAATAAAACAGCTGTGCTAGATGAAATATAGAGCGTGTCAAATAATTACAGCAAACTTTATAAATATTACTGTTAGTCTGACTGCAGTCATTTTTTAATAGCATGAGAAGACAGAAAGAGGAGTTCTGCACATCAGATGTTATGAAAACGAATGATACTACTGCAGAGAGCGCAAGGACCAGCACCCAATTAGACCAGCCAGAGACTGGCTGCCAACAGGAAGGAAACTGAAACAACAGTTCCAGAATGAGGACAGTTTACATCTCAAGACCTTCCACAGTAGCCCACTAAGCATTAAAAGATATATTTTACACTTTTTTGTAATATGAAGGTTACATTTCATTATCTTTTTATGGCCTTTTGAGCCAAATCAATAAGTTTTACTACCTGCATCCTCTATTGGCTCATTGATGCTAACTGGGCTATCAGCTTTCTGTCTTGATGGGCAATCTATAGATGGGCAATCATGCTTCAGTTAATGACTAAAATGGACACCTTTGGTGATACCAGATTCTTCAATGAGAGATGTAATTTTCCCCAGCTTATGCAGCTTTTATTGAATTATTATTGAAAACATAATTTCATGCTTGGTTAAGCAGTAAATTTAATTCATTCACTAGCAAGACTCAGTAACAAATATGACATTACCAGTATTATTTCCAGCTAAGGAGAGGAACCTCTGTCTAGCTACTGGCTAAGGACTTGTTTAGCTTTTCAACATTTAGTGACTTAGTTTTGGTTAAATGGAATTGCCACTGGTGCTGTGTTTTGGTGGCTTCAGGACATGGACAAGTCATTGACTGAGCAAAAGACTTGTGGCTGGGATTTCATCAACTACAGCAAAACAATAAATTCAGCATCTTCCTTCATGTAGTTGTTGGTGCATCTGTGCAACTTTTTCACAACTGCATGCAAAAGGCATGAGATGAGAAGGTAAAGCATTCACTGGAAATGTATTTCTTTCATAACAGATTAGAATTTATGGAAACCCTTGCTGACTTTGCACTTTGACCAGTTGTTTAGCATCTGTGACACTACTCACTTCACATGTCATTGTTCTTAGGTAACTAATTGAACTGACCGTCTTGCAAGCACAGTGAAATTCCCTTAGATAGAATTTAAATGTTTTTTCTTTAAAAACCCTGAGATTAATTATTTTTGCAGCTTTGCAAAACATAAACGTGTATCACAAGTTTTATGGCTTTGACCATATATTTTTTTAAATTTTAGTATTTAAAGTCCAAGTCACTTTATGTAGGTGAGGAAACAGAATTAGACGGTGATACTTAAACAGTCTTCCTAGAAGTCAGGAACACATTGACATGATTAGGGCTTTTATACCACGACTGTCCAAGCTGTGTTTTGTCGAGGAGCTGAATGCATAAAAGCTGAGGTACCATAGTGAAACTCTGGCTTTTAACTGTTGCATCTATGTTTTACAGTGACTTCATTGAATGCAGGCCTGAAAAAAATCTCTGAAAGGTGAAGATTAGTGAGTTGGATATGGCAATGTAATAAATTAGTGTAAAAAATCAATTGATAAATACACAGAAATGTAAGGAAAGGCTGGTTAAAAAATTAGACAGAAGTTAGAATTTTCCTGGCATGGAAAAGTCACAAAATATTTCAGGACATTAAAGCCAAGGAATGCCATTAAAGCCAAAGCAAAAGCCCATTGCTTTTGCTTCCAATATACAATTTAAACTTTAACTTATTTTTCAATACACTGAGTTTTTTCATCTTCACTGTAAAAAACAGCCAAGAGAAGAGGGAATTCTATGAGACTGGGCTGGTTTTGAAACAGAGAGGTGTGTCGTTGCTTGGCGTGATGTTCTGCTGGCCACCATTTTGTGTCTTTATTCCCAAACTCAGTAGCAGTCAGTTGCTCCATCCCTTGAAATTATTATGTTCAAAACCAAAGGAAAAACACCTGCAAAAAAACCTTCAAAGATGTCTCAAGTGAATTCAACTACCTTTGTCATAGGAGGAAAAACTACTCCTTTGTATGAAAGAATTTTGACTAATTGTTCTTAGTCTTGATACCCTTTCCAAAAAGGTAATGGTTAGGGAGATTTTGGAATGAAGGCTGGACTTGATGATCCTGGAGGTCCTTTCCAGCCATAATGGTTCCATGATTCCATTCTATGTAAGTGCACGTGGTCCTTCTCTACTGGTAGAGGACATGTTTTATGTTACACCACATTTCCTCACTTAAATACTTTCTCAGTGTTCTGGTTGTTTATTCTGTTTGCAGCTGGTTTAAAGCACTTCAGCTGAAGCCTTCAGAAGTAAAGAACATGCAGATGCCCTTATTAGTTTGTCAGGCTTTGAGCCTCCTAACTTTATCTGAAGGTATATGTCTTTCTTTGATAGTCGCATGTGAGATTGCCAGCACAGCTCTCAACAAACAAGGGTGCATTTTAAAGGATAAGCAGAGAGCCTGTGAAATGATTGCACTGCATTACTATAGCTTATCTTTCTGCTTTCATGGTCTGTAGTCCTCATATGGATTTATTTCATCTGTGCTCACATACAGCTTTGATAGTGTCTTGTACCCCTGCATCATTTGGCCTGCTTAGACTCACCATAAAGCCTTGTACTTAAAGGATAATGTTCATGATGGGGGACGTATACAAGGCAATAAACAGCTTTTGCAGGTGATTAAACACACTGAAGCAAAGCTGAGTCCTTTGAAAACCCCCAAAGCTGTTTATTGTAAGCACAGCAACACGTCACAAAGAGAAGCTGTGCTCAACAAGCCACAACATTAAATAAAAGCTTTTCTTTGCCTTGTCTTGCAAGGACTGGGAAGTTTTCATTTCACCAAATAGATCTTTCCTTCTCATTTTTAATAGCGTAGGTGGCTTTCATTGTGCCACATACGGTATAACAGGCTAGAGCTCCAGTGTAATTGCTTGGGATAAAAGCTGCAAAATGTCTTTCTTCAATAGCGATGGAGGTTCTTATGATAGTCCTTTCCTCCTCTCCCCACCCCATAAGAGGTCCCCTTTATCTAAACTCCTTTTTTGCTCTTGCTACTTGTCCCTTTGTCTGTGTTTCATGCTTGGGTGTTTTCGTTGGGTTTTTCTTTTTTTCTTTTCCATGGTATCTTCGCCTCTCCTTTACCCAGCACTTCAAAGTTTTCCCAACAAGAATTCTGCAGCTGAAACATTCAGCCACTCTAAGGAGGAGGTTAGAAGCAGGAGCGTTATGACTCACAACACTCTTAGTGCTGGGAAACCTCTGTTACACCAACAGCGCTGCTTTTGCTGTGATGAGCATCTAAAACGGGGCAGCCTTGTTTAGCAGTTACCATTTATTAAAACACAGGTTCACCAGGAGTCTTTTCTTTAAAATGCGATGAGTTGTTTTGTTCCATTCCAGCAGAGAGCCACTTGATAAACTCATGTAGATTTCTGTGGGGCTTCCTATCAAACACAGTGAATAAAACTGGACTTGACAATCTTTTGTCCTCAACTTACTGGCACACATGACAGTAGTTAGATACCACCGTGGCTGTTTGTGCAAGTTAGACGCTTCCGTGATACTATAGTTAACTTCAGGCACAAACTGCACAGCAGAAAAATAAGTCATTGGTCAATAACCGTCACGGAAGACTGTAATTTTCTATGGATGTAATGGAAGAGGACTTCCAGTCTAAGGAAAGAATATTTAAGGTTTTGCAGGGGCTCATGAAGACAACACTCTGGCTGTTTATTTCTGAGAGTTACGGCATAGTCTTTCTCATTTATAAATTAGACCTTGAGGCGGTATCTTCTATGAAAGGAAAATATAAAAGGAATAATAGAAGTTTGGTAACCAGCTTAGATTGAAGCCTTATGCTGTAGAACAGAATTCATCAGATAAAGCGATAGTCAGGAAAAAATCTATTTAGCAATTCCAAGTAGGTTTTTTTTCCTTTCATCTTGTCCTTTAATCATTTCTAATGTGTTTTAGGAAAACTAATATTTACTCATTTATGCATACAAAAATATTCCAGTAGCAGTGTAAAAGAAAACCAACCCTGTGCACGTTATGTTCTTGCTTCTGATGAATATAAATTCAGTATAATTCTATCCTTGAAGCTCTTTAGCCATTGTGTCCTGGTACGTTTATGAAGGCCGAATCCCAAATTACTAAAATCATGGCTAAACAGGGAGAGGTGGCATTCCTCAGCCTCACTGAGAGCCAGCAAGAGCATTCACAGGTTGGCAACACCTTGGGGGACCTGTCCAAGCTGCAGATAGATGAATGCACTGGTTTGTGATGGCTCCTGAATAAGGCAGCCTCTGAGCAGACACTGGTATCATAAACAAATACACAGGTCTTTCCTTAAAAAAAATCGCATTTCTCTCTAAAAGGAACAGAAGTTGTTTGTTCCCATTTCAGATTAGGAAAGAAGCTCTCAGATGGGTTTGGATTGTTTCTCATAAAGGTCAATCCTCAAAGTCTCTTCTCCAGTTACTGTTGTCTTGTCAATCTCAATGATGACTATGAAGTGAACATGCTTAGGTAGCTTTTTATGTTTATAGTTTTTAATATGCTCACAATAATATGCAGAACTAGTTTGAAAGAAATAGAATAGGATCTTTCTATTTTGTAATTTTAAATGGCTTTGAGTCAGCCTAGAGTGGTTTTGTAAATGGATATTCTCTTTTTCCAAAGGTGTAACATTCTTCACACTTGGTTTTGACTAGTGGATTACACAGAACTGAAAGAATGCTTTCCTGATGAGTAGTCAGCAAACCTAGATGCTTTTAGTGAGAGGTTTTTGACTGAAGTAGATTTGGTAGGGCTTTTCCCCCTATTGCACTTTCCATCAAGATATTTACTGCTCATTTTAATTAAAAACATGAATTCTTTCTTCTCTGACCTACAGGGACAAATATCACAGTAAACAATGTTTCAAGATAAATAGACCTTTTTCATTAAAACTGTTTTCCTGAAACAAAAAGCCACTTCAGTTACAGGTCTTTCAGAGGGAACTTTATGAGAGTTGTGGAACCATATTTTTAATACAGCTACAAACCTAATGAAGATTTACAAATGTTCTGAACTCTATTTTCGTCAATAGAATTTAGTGCCAGAATGAGCCTCTGCATTCAAATCACTTCAGGTGTCTATTTGCATCTTAAGGACTGAATTAGTTTAAAACTCTGACACCTAAAGTTCTGTGAAGTAAATGTTCTCTTAAGGCAGTGTTGTCCTCCACTAGATTAAATCAGCTTCTAATAGTGTATCTTCATCTGAATATATTTTCGCTTCAGACACAGTTAATATGAAATATACTGCATTTTGTATTTGCTGCATGAAGGAAGATTGATTTATTTCAGGTACTTTATAGGCTATTTTATTATTCACATCAAGATCTCATCTATTCCCTCTGCATTCATATTTTATAGCACTTTAGCTGATTGATTTGATTTGACCCAACACTTTGATGGCACCTTTGCCATGCAGGCTGCAGACGTATAACAAAGATCATTCGCTTGATTCATTTCTAAACTATTTACCTTACCTTTGGGTTATGTTGTGAACTTCTGGCCTTTTGATTCTGACCAGATTAACCAGGCAAATGTAGGTAAAACACAAGTCCTTAGTCCCCAGGGGTAAACCCATCATTCACTACCTTACCTTGTCATATTTACAATGCTGTACAACACAACTCTGTTCACACCAACACAGACTCTATTCATACCAACACAGCAAACCCTTCAGTGTTTAGGCTTGTATCTGTTCAGTTTCCAAAGCACCTCTCGGTGCTTGTTTTCCTCTGAGCAATATTGGCTCTCACTGGAGTCTGAATTTCACCATTTCCCATGGTGAGGCAGAAGCAAGACTGGAATCTCTGCTCTCACGAGCAGGCGTTCTGTGTTGTCCTTCTTCAGTATGAAACAGTTTAAAACTCTACCACACTTCAAACACACATGGATCATGGAGAAGCCCCTAATAAACTAAAAACTGAACCTAGATATAAATTCTTCCCCAAAAAGTATTTAAATTATTTCTAGAATAAAATAGCAAAGTAAGCCTGGATGTATTTCATTACTTCTTTCTCCTACATCTTGCAAATGAAGACTTTTGCCTGGGTGGATTTGATCCTTCCAGCAATAAACTTCTGCTGCTTTTCCTAGTTGCAAATGTTTCTCTTATTGGGATTATGGCATTCAGAACATTCTCAAACTAGAACTACACAAGAATAATCTCACATGTGTTGTTGCTCTCAAACCATGTAAACTCTGTCTTGACTACAGTAAATATTGCTGCAGGAGGCCATACTGCTGCAGTCCCTGAGACTTCCTGAATGGGGAAGCTGTGGTGAAGAACACATCAAAAAGGCAAATTCCTGAATGTTCCTTGTGGACAAACGCCTATCCTGTACACAAGCATAAGCATCCTGCTCACTTCCGTGATTAATTGCACTGTAATGCCTGTGTGTAAGTCCTAGAGGAATTCTTTAATAGAAATCACTGCTATTCTCAGAGGTACCATAAGCTGATAAAATCACACAATTTACCTTAATTTGAAGACAAAATTCATCTCTCTATGTGGTAGGAGTTTCAAATTGTTAATTCACATACTTAGTTCTAGATTGGTTTAGTTAGTATTGATTAGGATTGCTGCTCCAAACTGTTCATCATTCTCTTTCTACATAAATCTGCTTTTTTTTTTGCCCCCAGCTGTAAGCGCTGGAGAAAATCCTTCAGCCAAAATTTTATATCCCAAGGATGAAAATCTGATGGTGACTGCAGGTTTTCTAGGTGTCGTCTTTCTTTACAGATCCTCTTTTATGTTTAATCTCTGGCTTCAGTTTGCATGCATGCTAAAGCTATTTTAAATCTCATAGAAAGGTTAAATAAAATTTCCAAATGACAGGTTCTAAGTTCTCAGCCTTTTTGTAGTAGATGTGCTGAGGGTTGATGACTTATTTCTCTTTGACTGAAATGCTTTCAGCATCTGGCTTTTGCGAACAACAAAGTCCATTCTGAAATTATTGTATTTGGGCTACGACTGAAGCTATGAGGCTGTTATATTTACACTACAGTAGATGTCAAATAACAGTCAAAGTAATTTGGGCATCACGGGAAATAATAGGAGTGATTCTAGTGCTTTCTGTGAAAACCTTCAAATTCCCATTTCATTAAAAATTCCACTCTGCAGCTGGTAGCAGAGATTACTAGGTTTCACCATCTGTGCAGATTAATGTTTCCTAAAGGAGAACGAATGCAACAGATGAGATAGCTGGCTTTTCAGATAAAACAAAACCCCAAAGTCGATTCTCTTCCCTGACTCGCATCTTACACCTGTTTCCTTTTAATCACATGACTGAATTGTTTAGGACAAACAATTCCAGCTTTCCTCAAAGCTGATTAATTTTAAGATTGCAGATCACCAAGATGTTTGTGGCCTTGTAACTATGAAGAATTAGTGACGGGAAGAGTTAGAATTTACTACAGATTGGTTGAACACCTTCTTTGGATGGTTTTCTGCTCATAGCCAAGTAAATTGTCTTCACCCAAATGTGCACAGTGATTTAAAGGCGTCGCCGTATGTGCTCCAGGCTGGATTAGCAGTGATAAGCCAACCCGGGGAAGCTCAGTTGCGTCAAACCCACGCCCCTGTTGTTTTCAGTCTTTTCTATTGGCCACAAGTAATCTTTCCAGGGGAGCAAGCGTGTGGTTCATTTAAATTGCATTTTTAATCAATCCTATGTCACTACATACATCACAATGTTATAATTTTCAAATTACATTAGCTTCACCGCACACCAAACACTGAAATAAATGCTTGGCAGTGATCACTGTATTAGGATGAATCAGTGAAATTAAGAGATTTTCTGGGTTTGCCAGGAAATGGGACCGTTAATTTGATTATTGCTTGAGGGGAAAAAAGAGAAACAATAGGCAGTTATAGTGACCTTGAAATATCTACCGTGCTTACCAAGCCAGGTATCCATCCCTGTCTGGGATTCCTGCTCTACAGGCATGTCTTCCCCAAAATGAGAGATGTTTTGCTTTGTTCTTTACCGTGCTGTCCCAGAGACAGATACTGGTACCTGAGACAAGACAACTCACGGCATAGTGGGGTCAGCAGTCTCCCATAGAGGCAGCAGTGCAGTAGAACAGGGATGGGGGGCTGCCCTGTACAGAGGCAGGTGTTGTCAAAGCCTCTCCATGTTTATTCTTAAAAAAGACACTCACCCATGTGTAAGGAACAGCAGTAGCACAGGGTATTACCATCCATATGGATTAAACATTAAAAAAACCCAACACCCCAGAAACCAATTACTAATACAAACATGAAAGTGGATAATTAAACTCACTGGCAACATTGGTCCTTCCTCTCCGTTGCATTTTCCTTTTATTGAAACCCAGCTGTTCTTTGGCTGTTGCCAGGGGTAACCAGCAGTAACATTCAAGGTCAGAGATGAAAAGGGAGTCTTTTTCCCATTAATATTTTCCACTATCTCAGAAACTTCTGTCTTAGACGGAATTCCTTTAAAACAACAAAGATTGGTCCATATAGCACTTGGGGGTTGGGGTTTTTTTTTCGTTTTATTTCCATTCCCTTCAGTTCTTTCCTCTGACATTACTGTTCTTCCCTATTATTTGTGGTAAGCGATATCCCCAATAGCTCATCATTCAAGGAGTGTCTCTCGGAAGTGTATTACAGTGTCACCAAAGCTGTTCTGTCCTCTTTTAAGGCACACTGGTGACACCACAGGAGTGTACTTGTAAGGCTTCCCAGAGCCACCACAGCTTTAGAGATAGTGTGGTACCAGCAAGCCTTGTCCTGTTTGAGGATGTTCTACTTGGGCAGCAGCAAGTCTGTTCATTTGGGTATTTTGCATGTTAGGTTTTTCTTTTCCCATTTCTGTGTCACTGGTGATTCATTTTTATAGAGCTTTCTGCCAAGCAAATAGCTTCTAGAGTTCATTAAAGCACTTTCAGAGGAATAAAGTTTGAGTTTCATGGGAAGATAGGGAAAAAATCCATTCTTTTAAATGGGAATTTTGTGGTGATTCATCATACAGTTCTACTTTTTATGATTTTCAAGTGGTTACGAATATGCTGTATGGTCTAAATTGGGAGGGTTTGCTATGGTTTTTATTTAACCTGTATTTGTCTAGTGCTCATTTTATGCAAATAAGCTGCCTGATTGTGAACTAGAGAGAAATGAATATTTTCAAACACGTCTGATATCCATTGTGAGTGCTCCGTGATTATTTATTATTCTGTCAGCTTTCCAAACCAGTATTTTTCTCTAAAAAGATGCTGCTGAAGACATGAATAGCTGGCAATGGAAGAACAAAATTATGACTCTGATGAGGTGAACACAACCCCTTTTGATGCAAGAGGGAGTTTTACTTGTTTATGCAATGTGCAATTTGGAAAAGTGGGGTTTAGAAATAGTTTGACCCAGATTTTCCCATACGGTATTTGAAAAATGGAGAGAAGAAACGCAGAGTCTGTATTGGGTACCTACCCTGACCTCTGAGCATAACATTCAAGGTTATTCACAGCAATGTGAAGGTGAAAAGAGACCTGCCTGCTTACCTGAGAGGTAATTCTCTCTCCCAGACTCAGCACAGCTTTGTCAGAGCTGCTTAGTTGGCATTTAAAGGCACTAGAAGTGGTTTAGGCTGGATTACAGGAAGTGCAAATGGCAGCACTTACCTATTTTACAAGCAGATTATGATGATTAAGTATTAATTGCTTGCAGTGTAGGTGGTTAGATTTTAAAACTCACCAGAGGGCTTTACAGCTTTCCCGTGAAGCCTCCTTGATGGATAAATGTCAGACCCCATCTTAGCAGAACAATTGTCACTGCCGAAATGTTGCCAAACGCTGGTGTGACATCTGCCATCGCGGGCGGCGTGCCTGGCTCCAAGCTGAGGACTTGAACTAAAAGAGGCATAGCTGTAGGGTTTATCCGCACTGAAATGTCTCTGCACCAGTGTGTGTCAGCAGAGGGATGAAGCCTGCAGCACAAATGGAGCAGTAGGTAAGAAGGGGTTTATACACCCAGCCCAACATCCCACAGCTAGAGTTTAAACTGGCCAGGACTTTCACACTTTACAGAAAACACTGACATTAGTTTATTTTTGAGCATGCATGTTCACAGCCTTCTTAAGGCACCAGGGACCCAGAGGTGCCTCTGAAGCCTACAGACAAGGCTTTGAGAGGATGCAGGGAAAATTTTCTGAAGCCTAGAGCAGCTTTAAGGACTCTTACAGAAATCGAGACTGTAGAGCTTAACTGGGGGAGTGTTTGTGTTCCACTGTGAGAGTCAAGGCTGCTCTTCTCCTTTGTTTTATCTTCCCTCCTTTCTTCCCTTCGCAGTCTAACTACCTGCAGTGGATTTCGAGTTAATTTGCATCCTGCAGAAAGTAAATGGCAGATGCTACTCCTTACGTTAGTGCATTAGAACTGACTGTTGGAAGTTTTGCAAGGAAATCTTGTCACTCCTTATTCCATCAGGAGAGAGACGTTATCACTTTCAAATACGGTTATTGCACATTGTCTGTAAGGCAGCTTCTCCCTGATGAGCCTCATTTCTACTCCCACCTGGATGAGGTGGACGTTTGCATCTGTCAAAATGACTTGTTTCATGCTAGGGAAAATAATTAGTTGGACAATGGAGAAGAGACTCGTTGCTTTGAATTTGCATGTGTGATGCATCCTTCTGCAAGCTTTTCTTCCTGCAGGAGTGTTTCAGGGATTGGACTCTGTATTTGGGAAAAAGGCTGATGAATACTCCTTTTTAAGCGTCTCTGATTCCAGAGCAATGAAGGTTGCTGAAACATAAGCACTCCTGAACAGAGTGATTTGTTTACGTGCCTGGAAAATAACTACCTGCTTTTAATGGGGAGGGCAACAATTCCTGCGTGCTCTTGAAATGTGTGGAAGATGCCAGCATACCCTGTTTTGATTTGTTTATGGCTCCCACACACAGACTTGGCATCACTGGTAATGTATGTTAGGAGAACTACTCTCCTGGGTAGATTTTAATATAAACTCAATTAACTCCAGCATATTTTGCTTTGCAGAAGATTAATAGACATACGTAGGGCCCAAACCACCCTTGTGTTTCTTATACAGATTATTGCATTTATTTCATTGAATTTTTCAAGTGAATAATGAAAGACCAGGAGATGACCCAGAAACATCTTACAGTTAGCTATGAGTACAATTCAATCAAACGCTGTGCTCAGTATTGCAGATTATCAGTAGAACTGAAATTTTTCTGCAATATATCCGCAGATAATTTGACACAAACGAATCATCTTTGCTGACTTGTGAAACAAGAGGGTTCCACATTTTTAACAGGATCAAAAAAATCAATAGTTGTGCTGTCAAGAGAGTGTAAATATTTCAAAAGATACTGTGGGATGTTTCTGGCCAATACCTCATTAGAGATGAAAAGTGGGCTGACCATACTTCAGGTTCATGAGCTGGAACCATTTCCCATCTCTCAAATTCAGAGGAAAGATGTTTAAAATACAGGCCGTACGTGACTAATTAGAAAAATAATAAAAGCCCGTAAGATGAGTTAAGCTTATTTGAAATCCCTCAAGTGTAGACATTTACTGATGTAAATCCAGGGGTATATAGCTACAGCTTTCCTCTGACACTGTGAGTTTACGTTGCTCATTGAATTAATACAATGCTAAAAAAACTCCCAGTGCAGATTTGTTTAGAAGTGCCTGGGCTAACCACATCACACCACTGAGCTGACAGGCTTCAGCTCTGTTGAACATTTGCAAACCAAACCTATGTTCTCACAGCTGTCCTCAATGCCAGAAATCTGTGGTTTTCAGAGTATTCCCAGAAGAACCTGTTCCACTTCTCTGCTCATCCGACCACTGACTGGATTGTTTTACATACAGCTTCTTTTTGGTAGACAATTAACTGATCAGCTAATCAGAGATAGCTGCAGACATATCTTGCTGAAACCATGGGCATTTCTAGAGCAGCATCTTCTGTCCGTTTTATACTCATCCATAACAAATCCTTTTAAAATTGGTGAACCTCATGCACATTCCCAAAGTTCCACTTTATCCCACTTAAAAACAGCCTTGCTGTTACTGTGTCTCCTAACAAGACAGATGTGGCGGTTTCTGTATTAAATAAGGTGAAAGCTATGTCAGTAGTAAATATGTTGGTCAAGAGACACAATCCAGACTAGAGAAAGTGGAACCATAAAAGAAAGGGAAGAACATCAAAGAAGTGTTTATCTCACATGAGGAAGTTATCAAGAAATACAGATACAGTGCAGGGAAATGCAAACAGGGAAGACGCAATGGGTTTTCAGATCACTGCAGAGAAAGCTATTTGAAGTGGCCACGCACACCGACAAAAGGACAAGTGCCTGATGGAAATGATCTGCTGCTTGTGTGGAGAACTGTACTCTGAGCATTTGCATTTGTCTCTTCAGGAAGGAGCTTGGCTAGCAGGGTAGTCTTTTATAGCACTTTTACATCCATATGTGGCCTCACCTGCACTCGTGAGGGGTGCTCCAGCCTCTGCAAAGGCTGTCATTATGTAACGCACAACCACATCAGTGCTTCAAGGATAGACCCTATGCCGAGAGAGGTGAAATGTAGAAACAGTCACAGCAGAGGCTGGTTTCTGCTGTCTTTGTCTTGGATCAAGGTTAAAGACTCAATACAAATCTGTAAAAGGCAAACGATTCCCTAATCAACAATTTGGTTTTTAGAATTCTGGCCTTGAAAGCAGGAAAATACAGAGGAGGTCTGGTGAAAAATAGAAGGGAAATTGTGGAAAAGCAGCACTGGACAGATAGATTTAGGGAAAAGGGAATGTTAGCCACCCTTTACCCATCATTGAAGCATCACTGGGGCTGCATCTTTATCTGCTGTGTGAAGAAACATCAAGCTCAAGGGAAAACCCATCTGTGGAACCATTGTCCTTTTTTTTCCCTTCATTTCATACACTTTCAGTGAAGGTTACAGACCCAGCACCAACAGTTAGTAAGTAAGAGGCTTACCCTTATCTCCTTGCCTTTTGAGAACTGGAAGAAGTTGGTGTGCAATCGTGATCAGCCGTCTAAGGGGAATATAACCTCCTACTGCCCAAACAGACCACCACAAGTACTGGTAAGTTAGCAACTATAGCCCATTTTTAGACCTTATATCCAGTCCTCAGTTCCTGTGTCCACGGAGGAAATTGGCAGGTCTCATACCTGACAGCTAATGCAATAAAAGGAGTCTAGCGCTAAGAGCACATTCAAGATCTGGTTTACTACTAGTGTCTTCTCAAGTACTTCTTCAGACATCTTGCCACAGCAGCGGAGCCCATCGTAATCAGCTACACAAACTGTCCTGACAGAAGGATCCCTTCTTACCTGGATTTTTACCTCCTTATAATCCAACCAAGCCAGTACAGTTTCTCATGTTTATATGGAGAAAGGGAGACAGCACTGTAATAACTCAAAAGCCAAGGGCTTGCCACTGAGGCACTGGTGACAAGTGGCTGCCTTCTGGAGCAGGTTTGTCCTGACAGCCCTGTACAGAAATCAAGTAAATCCATGGTGTTACACCCTACACTGACACCACACTGCAAATGATGGCAGGGGAAAAATAATGGAAGAGAAAGAAGGAAGAGAAGTTAAGATTGCCGGAAACTTTGCAGAGCCTAGCTGGAAAAATAAAAAACAGCACTAAGTGAAAGTTTGGCACCATAACATTTCACAGGAAATTCTGGAAAACCTTAGAAAGATGAAACAGCAGCTGCCTGGTCTGGAGGGGAACTGATGAGCTGGAGCCATGGCTGTATCACCTTTAGGTTTGCCCTGCTTTCCACAGATAGACATCAGCTGAATATTCTGGTTTCTGTCCACTTGAAGAACAAGTGTTTCCTGCATGAAGACCCAAATTAATTGGAATTCTACACATAAAATATCAGCAGTCTGATTCATCCAGTGGCCT
Organism: Phoeniculus purpureus; assembly: GCA_028565055.1. Classification (NCBI taxonomy): domain Eukaryota; kingdom Metazoa; phylum Chordata; class Aves; order Bucerotiformes; family Phoeniculidae; genus Phoeniculus; species Phoeniculus purpureus. The sequence goes on from JAOXOE010000787.1 coordinate 10,166,021, forward strand.
GCTATGCAAATAATTTTATCTCAGTGGAGCTGGATGTATGTTGGCAGTGTGAACTCTCATTCCCTTATAGCCCTTCCAGTTGTATCATCTCCACTTGTATCAGAGTCTTTGTAATAAATTCTTTAAATATCCAGCCAGGTGTTTACAGAGAGAGTCTGCATTTCTAATACCTGGTTTGAAAAGCTACATATACGTACCTAGCTGTTTTGCCCACAGCATCATTTATATGTATTTTCTTTATCACTACTTCCTCAGAAAGCCAGTGTGTTCTTATCAAGGTTATTTTTCGGTGTATATTTATACTGGGGCGCTCTCCTATGCATTTGTGTAGGGATAGCATCTGTATATATATTCTCAGGGCATCCAGAAAGAAACCTCGTGATAAAAGAGTTGAACTTAATCATGATCTCCATTTTCACAGTGCTGTCAAGTCACGACAGCCTCATTAGCAGTGTTCTGCTGTCAGAGTCTGGGCAAAAAAATGTCCAAGGGAAGGGGAGCAGAGCTGAGTGCCAAGAGCACTAGAGGGTCAGATCCCATCTCAGTGCATCCAGTAAGGACATTTAGATTTTTCCAACTTTTTACTTCTAGAAAAAAAAGTGCAATTTTCAATTCTGTAGCCTTTGTCCCCTGTTCCTTGTGCTCATCTGTACGCTGTCTGCATTCCCATTCCTTCCAGCAGTCTCCAGCACCAGGTTGAGAAACACATTTCCAGAGCGAGTGGAGATGGCAGCAGCTAGAGGAAGGATTTTAACAGTTGTTTAAAAAAAAAGGATAATGGAAGCGGCCTCTTTGGGAAATAGCTTTACATATTTCATAGCACCTGGCTCAACAGCAGTGAAGCCCAATCTATGTTAGCAGTCCCCAGATGCAACAAAAACACAAACAGTGAGCAGCTGCTTTGTGGAGACCACAAACACATTATCAAAAATTTACAGAAAGGTTTCAGGGTTGTGTAATGGGTGTTTACACAAGTCCAGCACTGTTTGGGCAGTTTTTGCAAATCCTCCTGCAGTCCGGCTTGCTGTGCTGCTTCTTGTCCTAATTTGATTCTCATAACTTCTTTTAAGACAAAGCAAAAGAACAACCCAGAAATTGCAGCCTGATATCGTGGAAGGGTTCTCACCTGAAAACATCCCAAACATATGTGGGGAAGGCTGAATGAAATCTAAGGGTCACATTGTGTCTTTTGGATTCATGGCTAAAAGAGAGAAACACATGAGAAAAAGGCACCCAAAACTGTTTTCACATCATTTTTTCCAATTCCCTCTCACAGATCATGAACAGAGGGCCTGTCCTTCAGTCTCCTTTGAATCTGAAGCTTTGTGAGTCATTGGGGTTTTGATAGGAAGATCTTCTAAGATACTCCTCTTGGATCTGTCTGATGAATTCCCAAACTGGGTTAATCTGCCTTGTTACAAGGGTTAAAACAGTCAAATATTTCTCGGCTCTGCCTGCACCTTCTGTTTCATCCTGCATCTTTGAAGCAAATTAGTTGAGATAGCAGAACAGAGAACCGGCAAGCAGTAACTTCCCCGGATAAAGCACCGTTGTCTCCAGGTTGCACCTGCTCCATTGAGTTGTAAAATTCAAGCATCGAAGCAATAATACATTTTATTGCTCTGCAGAGTGCTGATGCCTGATGCCAGCGATTTTCTGTGGGGGCAGAATGGGAAAGAGAAGAAGCTGCATCAGTAGGGGAATGTGCAGGCTGGGAGGGGAACCTGCTTGGGGCATCGGCTCCTTTGGCTGACATCCTAAACCTGGCAATAAAGTTTTAGAGTGGAGAACAATTGCAGTGTTGAGGAGATTCAGTAGGAAATAAACTGCTGATGAAGCATTCGGGTTAGGAGTTTGGAAAGAGAGTGACAGTCTTTTGTCCGCATCAGCCTGTAGATTTTTCTCATTCAGACTTTACCTTGAATTAGGAATTGACCCCAAACCAAATTCGAATCAAACAGACTGAAGCCCAAACGGGTTAAAATCATACTCTGTCTGGTTTAATAAGCAAAAAATGTAGCCCATCTTCACTGACATTTCCCTTGGCTTTTAGTTTAACAAGAAGGAGATTTTTATTGGACTTTAACTTAGTTGTCTTATTTCTTTTTAGTATGGCTGAGTAAAGAAGGCTTGAAACATGCACTGGAACTACATTAAACTTTAATAAATAAAGTGCTAGAGAACCACAGGTTTAGTGTGAAGCTAAAAATGTTAGGTCTGAAAAGAAGAGACCAGATTTCCATTTTTATTTACTAATATAAACACTAGCATTAATAATTGATCTGGGATTCTATTAAGGAACACTTTGTTGTTCAAGGAAAAGATAAAAATGGGAGAGATGTACGAAGGGTCAGCAAGACAAATGTGACATAGTGTAGGCTTGGTTAGTCACCAGCAAAACCAGCTTGTGTAAATGTATTCCTCTTAATGCAGAATGGCTGGAAAACATATTCATTCGCAAAAGAATCTTTGCAGTTCTTTGTCATTTTTAATGCCAGACTCTATAACCTATACACTAGATACCTTGCCAGTGGAATGAATAATTACTAACATTATGCTTTTGTTTGTATTTCCTTCTAGTCCAACATACTCTGCACCAGCAAGATGAGATTCAAGCACCAGTAATAAATTAAACTAGCTGCCACGGTGCTGTTATTGTTTCTGTGACTCTGTTGACAGATAGCACGAGATAAGGAAAAAAGTTAAAAGCCATGGCGGGGGGGATTTAAAACTTTCTGAGCAGCAGAGTTTGATTTCAACACTGATTCACGCTGAAGTCAAATTCAATGTTACTTTTCTGCTCTGAGCCATCTCAATCCCTCCACGTACTGCTGCTTGGTTGACTTTGCTTCTGTGATGTTCACCCATAGCTCTGAAAAGAGAAACCAGAGTCCAATTTTGCCCTAGAAGTACATTGTATGAAAACTTTCATGCTGCCCATGGGCAGAGTTACAGAGGCAGGATGGCAGATCGTGTGCCTGTTGGTGCATCCTTACTCAGAGGAGTGATAGAGAACAAGCTATCTTGCCTCAGGTAACCATCCCAAGGCACTGAAATGCTTTTTCTTTTGTGACAGGCAGCTTGAGTATCTCCTTAGAGAATTTTGCAGGTTGTTAATTATAAAAAGGCAGTAAAAATGTAAAAGGAAAGACAAAGCTGTGATCCTGGACTACCCTGCTGAGCCATAAGTACCACAGAATCAGAGTTATGGGAAGAAATTAATAGGAAATTGAAGCTGAGTATCGGGAAAACCTTTCCAACAGTGAGAGCTCCTAGACTATGAAGGAGTCTCTCATGCAAAACAGTAGATGCTTTTCTTGTTTGACACTCTCAAAAATGAGAGCACAAAGTGTTGTTCTACCAGGAACCATCCTGTAAAGCAAAGTAAAGGTTGGGGGTCGTCTAGGGCACAGTGATCATGAGATGATTGAGTTTTCAACCCGTGGAAAAGCAAAAAGAGGGACTAGTGAAACCATTACCTTAGACTTTCGATGGGCAAACTGTGGCCTGTCCAGGAGACTGATTAACAAAGTCCCTTGGGAGACTGCCCTAAAAGATATAGGAGTCCAGGAAGGCTGGACATACTTCAAGAGGGAAGTCTTAAAGGCACAGGAGCCGGCTGTCCCCATGACATGAAAAACGAGTAGGCGGGGAAGGAAACCAGCTTGGCTAAGTAGGGATCTTTGGCTGCACCTCAAGAACAAAA
>JAOXOE010000787.1:10169826-10189614 GCA_028565055.1 Phoeniculus purpureus
CCCAGGGAGGTGGTTGAGTCGCCGTCCCTGGATGTGTTTAAAGATCATTTGGATGAGGTGTTGAGGGATCTGGTTTATGGGTGAACTTGTAGAGTAGGGTGGATGGTTGGACTTGACGATCCTAGCGGTCTTTTCTAGCCAGAGTGACTCTGTGATTCTGAAGCAGCCTTGGAAGCTGATCTTTTTTCCCGAAGTACTCAGAGAGAATATGAAAGTGGTGATGGCCCTGACAAGAAGCCCCTGTTCCTTTGCTTGCCTTGCTGGTGATGCCTCTTGACGTTGCTGTTACACAAGCTTAAAATCACTCAGTCAAGATACTCAGTTGCTCCCTCACTGTACCAGTCAGTGGTTGCTACAGGATAAGTCTGCGCGCTGGTAGCACCAGGAACAGAATCCATTCCTTCTTCTGTAAGAAACTTCTCTCAACTCTATTTATTTGTTGTTTGTAAGAACAGAGGTCTTATAACATTCATCTTGAAAGTTTAAACCTCAAATGTTTAAGTGGGCTCTATAGCATTTTTCAAAGCAATTTTGGGGTTTATTAATGACATTCCAAAGCCAGTTTATAACCATCAATATGCATTTCTTTCAAGTCTGGTTTGTGCAGCTCTAGCCTACAGAGCACAGGATGTGACAGTTTCTATTTGGTTTTATTTTTATTGCTGAATACAAATGTAGAGTTTGTCTGTGAATATTACTGCTGCCCTGCAGCTCTGCTAGTTTTTTATGCTCTGTCTTTCTAATGATTATGTGTAGTTTTTCTTCTAAATGCCTATTCTGCTGTTTACTGGAGTTGTGAAGTGTTCACCGACTTCATGAGATGTGACCAATGCATAAGAGCAAAAGGGGAATTGATTATTTAAATTGTATGGAAAAATATGCACACTGTCTAAACAAAGAAGAGCGTAGGATTGTATTTTCACTCATGCTCATACAAATCAGGAGTAACTGCACTGAAACTAGAGGACTGATAACATCGCAGTGGAAATTTAAATAGCAGTAGAATCGGGTTTACGATTCGATAGACAGAAATACTGTAATTTTAAAAATCACATTTTAATGTGAAAACTCTTTCCCTTTTCTTTACCTTGCTGTGAGCAAAGCTAGAAGTAATTAGAACTGGCATAAAATAATTTACAAACCCCGGTTACTTTTTTCACTTAAGATCACTTCTTACAATCAGCTTCTCTCATTTTATGGGATTTTTACTTTTTGCAGTAGTTACAGCATTTTACTGTTGCCGCTGTCATTAGTCATCATCTTGAATATGAAACTCCACAAACTGGCAGAAACCTCAGGAAGTGTTTTCATATCAAAGCTGGTTCTAAACTTTTCTCATGAAGCTCTATATTTCAAGTTGTTTGAAGCGTAGGAAGGTTTGGATTGGCTTGGGTCATATGGCATAAACTGAGCAACGCAGTTCAAAGTACTCTAGATTTATACTGGTGCAGCTGAGTTAATGATCTGATTCCTCGAGTGGGATCCATCTCCTGTAACTGAAACCATTGAGTCTCACTTAGGCTACACCAATGCAGAGAGATGGGCCTTTCCAGAGGCAATTCATCCTGCTCATAAAAGATAGGTGAACAAATCACACTCTGTGGGCACCCATCAGTACAAGATAATGAGGTGTTTATAGCAAAACTGAGGCAAGCTGACTCTAGACCCTGACATCTCAATAAACTGATGAAAAACCAAACGAGAGAGACTGACTTGTCAGAAAAAATTAAAATCTTTTAGCCTTTATTTGGCTGATATTTAGATAACTGCAGGAGCATTTAGACTGTGTATAAGATAACCGCTGTGACTGGCTACCTTTGGTGTCCCAGCTTCCCACTGCTGGACCAGACACCCTCCCCAATGCTGCTTAGTGCAGCATCAGCACAGCCCAGAAGGGTTATTTGAGCTGCACACGTGTGCCAGTAGGTGCTGGTGTTACTATGCAGCCTGGTTTCAAATCCTAACATAGAAATAACTCTGAAATATTATGTAACTGGGAAAAAGGACTTATGTTGGCTTAGTTTGTTTTTTAAAATGACCCATTCTTTGTTTATTAATAATTTGCTATTGTTGCTCATGTATAGCGCAGCTTTTAAGAAGAAGAACTATTTATGTTTTCTTACAGTTATCTCATGAAGAAAAGATAGCATTGGGGCTCATCTGATATTATACTTCTGTAGTTTAAAAGATTTTCCAATTTTATCTATTTATAAAATTACTTGAAGCTGAGGATTAAAGAGAAAGGTTTAAAGCAGAAAAGCTGATTTAAGACTGGAGATCTTTCTTAGCAGCATCCATTTAAAGTTAATCTTTGATCATCTGTGAAGCTGATTACCTAACATATAAAACCTATAAAAATTATCCTCTCTTTTATTATGCAATACAAATATTGTATTCTTTCAAATTCAGTTGATCATTAATAATATTCAGAAAATCTGTTAGCTAACCAGTAGTCATTAATGTTACGGAGCGATACAAACAGACCATCATGATGCCAGAAGGACAGCAGAAAGCTTTGTCATTGTCACTCGCAGCAGTGAAATGGAATCGCAGGATCACAGACAGGGCTTGTAAGGCAGAGATATTGTCCTCCCAAGACAGTGAAGGGCTTAATATTTAAACATACTTGACAGAGAACGTACTAGAGGTCCATGATATACTGGTGCGATCTATCTATTGATTTCACATGCTCTTCTGCCTGGATATTAACTACTCCAGATACTCCTCCGTGCATCATTCCCATAGTAAAAATAAGGAAGTATGTTCAGCTTGCCAGATTTTCTTGTGAGGTCTCCCAAATACCTGCTTCTTGTGTTTACCTCGGTAACAGTGCAATGCCATCTCATTCAGTTCTCCTAGTCCAGCTATCAGTAATAGTGCCAACACTATTATGTCTCCTCTTGCTTGAAATTAAGGCCAGGCTTAGCTAGTTTTATATTTAGGTAAGCTTGGGGTACCCATTTTAAGAAAAAAAAATAATAATCTATTTTCAACATCTAATTTGGAGAAAAAGGCTTACGTGTAGGACATTGCTGGGTAAAACATGTCACCAGCACACCAGTGATGCCATTTGCAAAGTGTTTTCACATTGTCTGCAATTGCAGCTGTTACAATGATTCCAGATATAATCACTTTGCTCATTAAATGTGTCTTATCTAGACAGAAATCTGTCCTGTCGAGCTTCTTTTCTGAACTCAGACAAAATTAAATAGGTTGCACTGGTGCAAAAGTCCAGCCAAGGGAATCTAACTGAAGACACAGGGGAGGAAAGGATGGTTCCTAGGCGGTACTTTCTGTTTTAAGAAGTTAATTTTTCCTATCAGTAGGTCACTTTTGCCATTTGTTCATGCTTGACCTTTGTATCTTTATTATTTTAGGAGGCTCGGTGTCAGTGGTCATTACACTCAATTCCATGGGGTTTGTAAGGCTCATTTTGTCAGAAAAAAATTGCTGCTCAATACAGAAACTTCCTGGCACATCAGGAACAATGGCGAAAATACATTCCTCTTTTCTAAAGGACTTGGACTGTATAAAGAATTTGTGTTTTAAACAGCCCAAATAATACTGTTTGCTCACTTAGAGACATCAAATCTAATTTATAGTAATTAGAGCACATTAACCTGATTAAAAATTATCTCCATCATCCTATATTTAGTACCTAGCAGCTTTGCTGCTGAGACAGTATTGGTTTACGCTGAGAGGGGATTGCTCTGTCAGCTAGGCAAATTCAGCAGCAAATAAAACGGGGAATTGGAGGAGTTAAAAGTGAAAAAGGGTTGGTAATTTTAGAATTGGTTATTTAATTTCCTCTGTGTTTATCTGGCTAGTAATCACAGTTTCATGGGAGGGAGGGAAGGAAGGATGTCCTTTAGAAATTACTTGAAGTACTGGAGGGTTTTCCCTCTGAGGTGACAACTCAAGAAATATTTGTGTGTGACATGTCATTGGAACCAAATACTGGAGACTCAGAAACCTCCGTCCTGTCCTGGTACAGCTATTTAACACCGATCTGTAACCAGAGTAGTGACAATTTTTTCAAAGTGGGTTAATCTCTGAACCCCAGAATTTTCAACGTGTTGTACCTGTTATTGCTGGTTTAGGACAACTTATTTTTGGTACTAGAACAAACAAGTGGAGGATGTGCCCTAGATTACCCCTTCTTTAGACACAAATGGTGCTGTGGGATCCCTCTGGAAGTAGCCTATAGACATCAGTGAGTTACTACCTTGTCTTAGGTGTAGGCCATGTGTTCTCACCTACTATCACAAAAAGGTTTACGCTCATTTTAGAAAGAGAAGGGCTGTTCATGTTTGTCATTTCAATAAGGGACAGTACCTTCAAACCTTTCACAATCACATTCAAACTTTCAGTATTCCTTTTGGATGTAGAAGTTTGGTGTTTTTCTCCTGAACACTAACAGGAGTTGTTGGTGCAGAATCACTACTACACGGCACCCCACATTGTCTTTCTAAATTCTGTGGATTGCAGCTAAGCAGTTAACTTACAAAAGCAAAGACATCACATTCTGAGTAGTATTCAGTCTAGCCTCTAATGAAATTGTTAAAAAGTCTTCTTGGAAGAGAGACAGCAAATAGGTTGAAGATCTTTTTATCATCTACACTTATCTACTAACTGTAAGTCTTGGTTCTTGTTTCAAAGGGATGTAAATTATGTATTTGGAGTGAACTGGGAGTTCATTAGTTAAGAAACAATATGACACTTCCCAGAGTCACAGATCCTACCTAATACAGAATGAATAAAGAAATGTGTAATCTATTTTTCCTAGATTTCAGCTTGCAGTGAGTAAAATAAGAAAGTGCAGTGTACTATTATACCTTATAAACTTGAACTATATTAAATATGGATCATCCTCATGCACCATATGCTACTTTTTAAAGGGAAAATATGCATTAAAAAGATTTGTTCAATCTTGGGTCTGCCTTCTAGCATCAAAGATCAATGTGCAGTCTGATTAAGTTGTGCTCTATAGATTTCTGCAGTCAAGTTCATCAAAGAACCCATTTCTCTTCTTCTAATGATGCTTGAACCTAAAGTTCTTCTCTGAAGTACTTTAATTTTCACTTGGTCATTACAAGAAGACAGTGACTTAATGAACTGCAAATAGGAGAAGAAAGTAACTTAAATCATTTTTGCATCCTTTTTTGTGGTATTAGCATAACTCTTCTTTCATCATTTTAATGCCTCCGGTGATTTTCTGCACATATGATGGTAAAAATTAAATTATACTGCAATTTTTGCAATCCAGTGTACCAATAAGAATAGTAAATCATAAGAATAATCAAGATAAATTAATGTCAGGCAAATGTAATATTATTTTACACCACACCACAATAACTGATAGAGGGAGTTCCCTGCTGATATAAAAGTCACTAAACATGTATCATCAATAATCAGTAACAAATTTGTAAACTACTCTTCTGTGAAGACCTTCACCAAGACACTTATCTGAAAAATATAAGCCACTGGTTTCTTGCCTTAGTGCTTCTGTCTGGAGCTATTATTCAGACTCAAAAGTGAGGTGGTAATTCAAGATGTTTTTCTGGCCTCGTGTCTCTGGTGTCCCGCTGTGAGTGGTTTTGTGTAACCTTAAAAATCATGTTGCCATTATATTTTTCTAAAATAGAAGACTAAATCAGTCATGAAAAGGAATATACCTCAGGATGTAAAAACAAAATGAAAGCATGAGTCACATCAAAAGGTAGTAAAAAGCAGACTGAAAGGACAGAAATAATTGCTGGTGTAGTTTTTCTCAGTTTAGTGCACTTACACTGCTCTCAAATACGTTCCACTGTCTGTGCGGCTTGGAGCACCAGCAAGTGAAGAGCTGCCGGCAACAGTCCACTGTGCTTACTGAAGCCAGACATGAACAGTTAAAAAAACAGAAGCAGGTAGCTGACTGGTTCTAGAAGCCCATCAGCCCTAGCTGCAGGTACTGCCCAGGTATCTTTGAGAAGGAATCTTTGCTTCAGAGTCAGTAGAACATTTCTTAACATTTTACACTTCATCCTGGTGAAAGCAAGAGAAAGCTTGCAACTGCAGCACAGACCGTTTGGAGATTTAGTGCTGACTGGAGATCTCCCAGTTGCTTGGTGCTTACATCAAGAGTGAAGCAAGGAATTGCTCTTCAGGTGCTCAGGAACAGTTAGACAGAGCAGGGAGGGAGTGCAGAGCAGTCCCAGCACACCAGCCAGGATTTTATATTTACTATAAAAAGTACTGCACATACTGAAGGAGGGTAAAAAAACCCAAACCCCTAAACATCTGAAAAGAGGAAAGGAGACCCACGTACACAAAATACATCAAGCAGCTATTTGCAGCAGTTAATACGACAGAGGTGGCTGCAGGCAGCACAGAACATTGCTCGGATGGTTGGAAACATGACAGTTTCCCTGCCCTTTTGCAGTCTTTTCTAATGTTGTACTAATTTTACATCTATATTTTTCTTTACACAATCTATTAGTGAAATAAGTAACTTTAAAACATAAAATTATTTGTACATTCCTGGTGCCAATGGAGTGCTTGTTCTTACTCTCGAGCGCTGCTTACAGGTGACGAGGTCCCTGCACTTGCCATGGTTTGGAAAGGTTCTGACATCAATGTGTAAATAATATTTATGGTCAGTGGAGCCTATTAACCTTTTAAAAAACTGAAATTAAAAGCTTGAATTAGTTGCAAATTAATGATTCAGAACCGTGATTCACACTTTTGCAGTGTAACGGTTTGAAAACGGTAAATATTTGAAGCATAGGCACACAGTGAAAAATGAAGTGGTAAATGTAGCCTTTAGAAAAGAAGATTTTTCTGAACTTGGCACTGCTACGCTTCATTCTGTCTGAACAGCGTGTGCTTCCAGTGCTGAACTTCCCTATAAAGCCAGGATGGGGTGAAAATCTCTGCAGTAGCTGCGCAAACAGGTCCCGCAGTGGCTGTAGACGTCTGTTGCTGAACACAAAACAACATGTTGGCTACTGACTAAGTCCAAAACAAAGGCATAAATATTGAACTGCTTGGGCCACCACCTATACAGGTAATAATCCAGCAGCAGGAACTGTTCAGCTTCATAGGCTTTAACGTTTTTTATGAATTTTTTCTTCATTTATTTTATAAAACGAACTTATTTCAGCAGTAGCTCCAATGGGAGCTATTGTACAGTGTTAGGCAACAGGAGCGGCTTAGGACTGCTAATACACCTCTCAATATCGTGGTATTTCTGAACAAACACAAAGGTACTAGAGGTTTCAGTTCAGCTTTATGAAACTCTGTAGTAAATGCAGGATAAAGTAGTTCTTTATTAGACTTCTCAGTTTCTCAGAGCAAAATACCGTTACTCTGGCTACCACCTGGGATTTGCTCTAATAACCATCACTGAAGGAGAAGATGATCATTTGGCTTCTAATTACACACAGTCCCCAGTCACTGGCATTATCTAGCTGTATTTAAGACTATAATTTAATCCTAAAACATAGTTTTTCCATTATTATAAAATTATCATTATTCTTTTGTGCATTCTGTGTAAGGTTTTCCCTCAGCTTTAAAATTTCCTTCTGGGAAATACATGCACATGACTAACTTTGTAATACTATGGCTGTTACTTTATTGAGTGGCCGTCGTTACCCTTGAAAACGAAAATTTCAGACATTACGTTCTTCCGTGTCACTCTGTACTCGTTCTATCAGTGCTTCACCTCAGAAATGCAGCTTTAATGGGCAAGCGTTTAGTCCGGCTTTACATGTGTCTTACTGGTTCTCCAGCAGCTTTAATGACAGCATCAATGATTTCGTTTTCCTGAACTGCCCTTCTGGGGAGCTGGCCAGGCCTGCGACTGCCAGACCAGCATCCAACTCCTCCTCTGTTAGGATGATGCACCAACACTGCTGTGGGCTGTGTGCGCTTGAGTCCTCTGCCACCTTACACTGAGCAGGGCTGTATCTTCTGGCAGTGATTCAAAATGTAATCTTATGAAAGTAAGTTTGCCTGTGTGTCATTGAACACACAGCTTGTCTGGCCATATCTGTACCATTTGTAGTCTAATGACAGAGGAAAAATTCAGTTAGAGTCCTGAATCCCATCCAGTATTCTTGGTTCATTCTTATTAAAATAGCCTCTCTCTGACAACCCGAGATAACGGCAGGGAAATGCAAGGTGGCAGAATCCCAGAGTGTCTAATGCACTTACTGTGCTGTGCTATCTGGGTTGTAAAAAACTAAACAAGGCCACCTGTATTGTCCTACTTCAGTCCTGCAGCATGCAGTCTTGCCTTCAAACCTTCTCAGGTCATCCTGAGAAGTACCCAAAGACCTGTTCAGAAAATTCCTAGCCAGGATCTGCAAGGATGTCATTCTCATGTGTCTCTTGCACCCTCATCAGGCAAGCTAATGGAATTTTGGAGCAAATGCAACCCTCTCTCTTGCTTTCTGTTCTCCCTGAGAAAAAAAATCCCAATCTCTTATTCCTGGGGAATAGAGTTTGCATTAATTGCTGCTTCAAACAGCATATACTTAAACATGGAAATCCAGTCGGAGATGAGACGGTAATGGAAATCGTGCCCCAAAAAAGGCAACAACTTTTCTCATAAGGATTCAAGTGCAAAAGAAAAGAGACAGGGAAAATATGCTAAAGGGCACATAAAGAATTTATTCCAAACAAAAATGTGTTTCAGAGATTTCCCACAAGGCATCTGCAGCTTCTTAATGCAGTTCATTCACAAATTCCTTCAGGGAGCTCAGTAAATAAAGGCAGCCAATTCTGCTCCACAGCTCCATGAGAAGGAGAATATTAAAAGGCACTTGAGGATTCAAAGAGGTGCTTAGATCATCCAGAGCAGTCGACACAGACTTGACCACTCATTGGCCACTCAATGTCCCTAACAATTTAGGCTGAGTTAGGGTCAAAAGTCCTTAGTGGAGCTGGGTACTATGTGCTTATTGAAATTCGATGGCAGCTGAGCATCTTGCTCCCTTGAATGTCTCAAATCTTGAGTCAATGATGGCTAAATGAACAGAAACAATTCTCATGGCACAGGATTCTATTTGTAGCTGTGCAGCAACCTATCACTCTACTGTCTAAACTCATCTAAACCATGTAAACTCAGTAACAGCTGCAGAAATCCTAATGGATTTCAAGGACTCTCCAGCAGTGCCTCCAGGTTTTGGCAGCCAAAGCTAAGTTCAGTAAGCAGTAACTTCAGATTTGGACGAGGTGCTTTTCTGCTTTCTTTAAGCTTATTAATACAGGTGTTAAAATACCAGAAAAGAAACTGTAGGCAAAAGAGTGCATGAGAAGGCAAAGGACCAGAGCAGCATTGAATCCAACTACATCAAACATTAGGTTCTTTCTACAATAAATGGCTACTTCTATTGCAAACTGTGAGCAGAAAATACGTCATTTGGCAAGATAACCCACAATAACTTATCAAACAAGATGGATTATAAAGAAAAAATGGTTTTTTATAAATTTTCTAATATGAAAGCTCAAGAGATCTCTCCAAATCTTGTTTTCTGACAATGTTCAAAAGAATACAAAACCCATCTTAATTAAAAGAGAACACTATACAATGTGAAACAGCTTCTGTACTTGACAGGTAGTGACAAAAAAATCCATACAGACTGAAAACACACAGTCATTGCAGACTCTGGCATTAGTAACTTGATCACCCACACACTTCTCCTTTAATCTCTTTCAAGGTTTTGGGCTACAAAGAACTGAAACTATTTTCATTCCTCATAGTATTCCATACAGAGAAATCACAGGGTGGATGTTCTGGGAAATAGTGTCTACGCACACATGAATATGCTGAATGGACTTTCTGGTGCAGAACAACAGGAGGGTGTTTTGAATGCGAACCAAGAGTGGCAAAGGGAAGAAATTTGATGAGTGTCTGTGTTCGGAATTGTCTAGTGTTAGTCACAGGTCAGGCTGGGGTGATTTTCTCATGCGAAGGATAATATATCAGAACAAACTAAAAGGCTTGTGAATTAATTGTAAAGACTGGGAAAACACTGAAGTTGAAGCAACTGGAAAAATACTTTATAACTTCAGTGGATGTTCCACGAACTATCACGCCTGTTCTGGTACATCCGTAACTGGATGCTGCTAGGATGTTTTAGGATAAATAGACACCTTTATTTCTCAAGACTCTTCAGTCACGACGGTTCGTATGTTTTGTAGAGGCTTTTTTTTTTTAAATTGGGTGCCACAAGTTCAGTGGTGTCTTCTCTGAAAAACAGCTTTAACTATCAAACTGGTTAATGATTCTAATACCATGAAGAGCTAACAGCAATGGAAGCCTTGTTATTGGATTAACACTAACCACTTCTCTTCTTGAAAGAAATAATGGCAAATCACTTACTGATTGTAGAATTAGTCAGCATACATCCTGCTATAGTCTCCTGCCATGGTCACAGAGGACTACTATTCTAATAAGGGAAACTAGTGGTTCCTTGGAGAAGCCATGCATCACACATCAGCAGAATGAGCTGCCACTGGACTGGGACTCCAGACACAAACAGCCATGACTACAGATTGGTAATGAACATAAACCTGAACAACTCCTCTTCTGAACAGGAAATTTGTCTTGTCTGCCTTGGCACCCTGCAGCCCGATTCTGCATGATACCAGCTTTGGCTTGATGCTATTCACGGGCCAAAGTAGCAGCAGACGCTGGGTATTCTAGTAGCACTCGACTGCCAAAAACCATTCTGTGGTGCTTCCAGACCTGGGCAACCAGCTGTGAGACATGGATTCTAATGACCTGGAATGAAAATTTGGCTTCACTGAAATCAATGTCAGAAGCCTCTTTTTCTTCAGTGAAGCCAGGATTTCATTCCTGGCAGTCACAAAGCTTCTGTTTGTACTGAATTGTTTTCCTACTGTCAAGTGTTGTTAGATTTGGGGGTGAGGCAGCTTTTTCTCCTGGAACTGTTTCTGTAGCCAAGCCAAGATCTGGAGAATTTAGCTCAAGCAAATCACTTGTACTTCTAATTTTCACAAGAAGCTTGCAAACTTTTCCTGCCTAGGAAGTGCCAAGGAAAGAAGACTTCTTTTTTAGCAGAAAACCTGAATTTGGATACAATTTTATACCTCAAAATGAATATTGAGGGCTTCAAAAGTGGAAAAATGTATGAAGTTTCAGGGTGAGCTGTAGGCAGGTCCTAAGGAAAGAGTCTGGATCCAAATCTCAAAGAAGTCAGTGGTCAGTTACCACGCATTCTTGTTAACCCAGATACTGCTTCCTGATGGAGCTCTTGATGCAGCATTAGAATTGAGAGCTCATAGTGTGCAGCTCTCCATGCTGGTCATTAAACTGCTCCACAGCTGCTGGAGGCTGTCATGCCTGTGGTGTTTTATGCTCTGGTTTGTGCTCAGCTCAGCTCCTGCTGTGTATTGACAAGCCCTGAGATGAGTGTCTTGGTTGCAGAGGTAAAGTTCTGATTGTGTCTATCCCTCCTCCAGCCAGTCTGTGAGGCAAAGATAAGTAAAACTCAAACATGAAGAAGCAGGTAAGTGTATTTTGCAGCTATCTAGAAAACAACTAAATATTAAGAATAAAATCCTGCCAGTGAGAAGGAAAAGAGAAGGAGCCTGGTGTCCTCCCCTGGAGCAGATGGCAGTCTTGCACCTGGCTCCCCAAGCACTGGGAGCAGCTGCAGCTCCACCCAGATTACAGCAGAGCTGTTCCAAAGTCACAAGGAGGAATCACATTCCTGAGGACCCTTTGAAATTATTTGGCATTGAACGCCCTTTTTCCCTGCACAGAAAGCCCCTTTCAGATGTAATTAGTGACCAAGACCTGTTTTTGTACCACCAGTGTGAACTACCACAGTTGGTAGGGTAGCCATAAAGGTCTTTCATGTCCCTCACTCGGTGGAATTAAGGGGTTTTCTGTCATGACAGAATAGTTGTCATGTGTGTTTAAATTCTTGAGTGGTTTTCTATAATTCTATTCCTGTTTCAGTTGGGCACAGAACAATCTCAATACTATCAGAAATGGTTAAAAGAGTAAGTGTCTTGGTACTGTGAAGAATTCAAAATGTAGTATAACTCTGTTCCATGAAAGATGCACAGTAACATCACAAAGGAATTTTGGTGCAAATTCTGTAGCACAGGGCACCAGTGTGTTTTAGAAACGTTCTGTGCTTTGAAAGACACATTACAGTTGGTTTGGTACTAGCAGTGCAGGTAGGTATAACCTATGAAACCAAGTGCTGACACCAGAAACGTGGTCCTTTAGCTGGAGGTTATACAAGCTCTAATCTAAAACAAAACTCCCACAGCTGATTAAAAGGTGACTTAAGCTTGACATCTATAAAGCAGAATTGTGTGGCTTTCCTGTCCCAGGATGCCCTTTGCGTGTCTGTATTAAATGTATCACATTTATCATCCAGTGGTATCCATCTCACCAGCGTTAGGCATATCTTTTTTGTCTAAAATGCAGGCTGGATGCTGCTTAGATCTGAGTGGTAACTCAAACTGAAGAACTTTGGCGGCATCAGAACTCATCTTCCCAGATCAGTCTTTCCCTATTGATTTAGTCCTTGCATCTCACTATTAAGTGACTGAAACAACTGTGAGAAAACATTCTATCTGTTTAAATAATAAATAATTTTTAATACTCTCTGAGCATCCCTGTGCACTGGAAACTTCTGGATACGCTGAGGGGGTGGAGGATGCATGACAGGGAGCCATCATTAATGTACATTCAGGATTGCTTTACTGTTTTTACAAGTACTAAAGACTGAAACTCATCACTCTAGACTGCAGCAGGCTGAAGTGAACATTTTCCTGAACAGAAAAACACTGCTTTCAAAAAAGTTTTCTTTAAATTTTGAGGACCGTCTTTTTATTGCACGTGGGCTACTTTTCCTTATTTCAGTTTTAATGCTGCAAATGTGAAGGTTATTTAAATAGGCAGGAAGTTTCCTTCCTTAAGAACCCAGTTTTGTCGTTCATATGCATTTGCGTTTCTGTGTAAGAATTAACAAGAAGGGTGCTGATATGAATAGCCGTTAATCCAACAAACAGGAGATTTATTTCCAGATAGAGTTACACAGACCTATGAGGCAACATCTCAGGCCAATTCACTGGCATTGACTTTACTTTTGTTAGTGTATTAACCTCTGAGCTTTCCATATACCGTGTCATTCTTGCTGACAATAAAAAAGGGAGAGTTTCAGCCTTTACCTTTATTTAGTGGCACCTACAGTGTATTTTACACGAATGTATTTGCTACTGAACACAGTAACAAATCTTCAAATTTATTGAACAACTTAGGGCAGCAACCACTCTCTGAGGAGCATAACTCTCTATGGAAAAGTAAAGCACGAGCTTAGCACACATGAGCACACCAGCTGACCGCGGTGCTCTAATTCTTTAGTTGTCAATGGAACAATAATTATTACAGAACTGACAGGCCTTTTCAGCATTAGGAAACTGGTGGGGCATACCCTACCAGTGACTCATATTGCCTTGACATACTGTGTATGAGCCCAGTAGAGCAGTGTGCTCTCTGGATGGCCATTATTTCCCTTACTCACGTGGACATATGCACAAGTTGGAGCCTATCTGTAGCGCTGCTCATTTGGAACTGAAATTTATTGTTTACTTGGCTCCTGAAAAATAATCTAATTTTTCAAGCCAATAGAAACTGGTCTGAATTATTCACCTTGGTTCATTATTACAATATATTTTATGCTGACACCACTAAAGTCATTATTTATAACGTATGGGATCATCTTTTACCAAATGTTTTTTCCTTTATCTTCTTGTAAACATTTTGAAACTGTGAAGTAAATCTCGACTCATCCAGTCTGAAGTTCCCAACAATGATAAATAGTTACATTATGTGCACAGGATTGCAACGCTAATGTTTCTCCCAAACTGCATATTAGCTTTTCCTTCTGAGAAACAAGAGGTTTGATATGATTTTTTCCTTAAGCGCTTCACTTTGTCATAACACTGAATATCTACCCTGATGTTTCGATGTAGATGGAACAAAAATTAGGGTTAGGGAGACTGTAAACGTCTGGTGTTGAAAGAGGGTGAACTAAAACTAAAATACAGATTTAAGCATGAAGGAAAACCTATTACTTGGCAGGAAGAAGCTAGCTCAGCTGATAAATTACTAGAAATAAAGCTAAAGCCTGGTGAAATCATCTTGTTTAATTATGTGTGTAGTCCCAGTGCAGATAATATCAGAAGTAACTTTCGTAGTTGCTGCAAAATATATTTACAATAGAATATCTGCTTAGAAGCATCATAACATGGTATTTCTGAAACACCAGAGTCCTCACAATTTCAAAGGCTTTGTCTAAAAACAGACCTGCCAGACCAGGCGAGCTGTCTGTAACTTTTAAGTAGTTCAGCATCTGGTCCCATATTTTCATCATCTTCACAAAGAAGCCAGCAGGTTTCTGGTTCAAGTCTTGATGAACTGGACAAAATTAAACCTGTTTTCATGTTACACATTATCATTTCATCTTCTTTCTGTCTTTCAAAACCCAGAATAAAATCCAAAGGGATTTTGTATGTATTTTGAGGCTAACGTTCCAATCTGTGAACTGTCTGCCTTTACCCCTGTTCGCAGGGACAGCCAGACCACCACGGTTTCAATCAGAGTTGCTGTTCTGCTACTTAAAGCAGAATTGGGTACAGCCACAATGTTCCTGTTGTACGTGTATGATACATTCTGAACACAAAACCAATGAGGCAAGAATAAGAGCAGAATTTAGTTAAGATTAGATAAAGTATCACTGTGGCAGCAAATCACAAGGTGATGCCTTGCTGATTTAAGTCTCCAAGGAGCACCAAGATTAGGCACTATATTGGCAGGTTCATGTAAAATTCACAACAGCCTGCTACTCCTTGGCAGCCATTCTCTGCAAGGATGGAAGTGTCAATGCTGGTGGCCAGCACAGGATGTGCCTTAGTGCTCCTGGAATTTCCTCTCCTCTCTAACCGACTGCTGTGTGGGGGCTGTAACCTCCTTGTCAAACAGAGAAGCGGCTGGTCAGGGTGGACAGCCCTTCCCACCGGTACTGATGCCAGCAGATGTTCTCAGTGCTCCTTGCAAAATAGTGACAGTTGAACCGAAAAGACGATGCGATAGGCAATGAAATGAACTCCTGCCCTCACCTCTGTGGGTGACTAGGGGGCTGCAGAGTTACCTCCTGTCAATGGGCATTGAGAAAGTGGGGGGATGTAAAGTGAATATTGCTGATGGATCAAACAGAAGACTTCAAAGCACAGCACAGCCCATTTTTACAGCTATTAGCCATCTATTTCTACATACTGATGAAACTCCTCGGTGAGCAGAGCATGCAGCAAAACAAGACATTTAAATGTTATTTAGATTTTCTTCCTGAGCACTGAAAAAGCTTTACTTATAAACTATTTTCTTTAAGATGGACTAAAAGTACCTGCCTCTTCCAGTTACAGTCAAGAAATCAATAGGCAGGAAAGCAAATTACTGCTCCTTCTCTTAAGTCTCTGCTATTATGGTCTCAGTGGAGTGAAATTACTTTACAGTTAATTAGATTTTTACAAAATATAGGATGGCTTCTCTGTAATTCCCTTGGGTGTTTCTCCCCAGCCTTTTTTAATCCATTTCCGGGACGAGGCATTGATTTTGAGGAGATTTAATGACCCTTTGGTAACCATATAATCACCTGTAGCTGCCACGCTAGCATTGGTTGGACCTGCTAATAGCTATAAGCAGCAGGTCAATACTTGCAGCAAAAATACACCTGTGTTTTCACAGCCCAGGCCTATAAAAATCACCTGGCACTTTTAAAATGCATCTACTTCAGAGCATCAGTGTGCTTTCAAAGCAAGTCTCCTCATCTCTATTTACTGAGATTTAGTTCACATCTAGGAAACCACCCAACATGATAGCAGAAATATAAAATCTTCCATCGCTGCATGTGGCGGGGCAAGAGCAGGGATGAGGATGTGTAGGAGTATGCAGGGGACTTCAAAGATGTCTGAAAACTCACTTCTCACAGTAAGATCTTCCCTCTAGCAATCCAGACCCTCTGATATTTGGGAAAGTGCGTCTTCTCACCCAAGGTCTTACAGATAGGAAAAGGTACTTGATAACTAGAGATAAATTTCAGAGGCACGCTGAGAAAGAGAGCAGAATAATTTCTAGCCATCATATATCTATTGCTGACATTTCATCTAGGCTGCTCAGATTGGTGCTCTGCCTTGGATTTTAACTTTATCCCATGGATAAAAAAAAAACCCACAGCAAAAAATACAACCCTTACACAACAATCCTTGGTTGTATGGCTGGGCAGTTTTCACTAGCCATCTCTGGTGATGTCTGAGCTGCAGCTTTAGTCGGTAGTGCAGATGTGCCCTCAGTTTCAACCTCCTCTTACTTTAACCACTTTCCTTTAGAGCTAACGGTCAACTCCTCCGGCAGGCAGCGTGCAAGAGCACAATGCAGCAGTGTGCAGTTAGCATGGCTATTGCAAACGTTCCTCACAATACTATTATTATACTTAGATGTTGTGCAATTTGAAACAAATAGGTGGAAAACTGTGACACTGCAGGGTGAGAGACAACTCTGGCAAGAGCCTTCAAAATGCCCATGATCTTGGGCAATTTGGTGACGTTTGTAGCAAAATATTTTTTCCTCAGAAAACCCTCTATAAGTGGCAGAGAAAAGTCTTTGGCTGCTTAGCAGAGGAGCATCTGGAGCATCAGGAATTCCATCAGCACTGGGGAAATCATCCTAATCTTTCCTTTTGTTCACACTGACGTTTTTATAGGGGTTCTTCTTTTAGCACATCATTGATTGAGCTCGAAATAGCATAATCAACTCAGTGGGAATTACCAGTAATAGATTCCAGCCAAATTCCACTTTCAGTTATGGCTGTCTGAGCCCACATCATTTTGCGGCAGTTACTGTGTATTTACCTTATGGTAACAGGGATCAGAATCCATGAATCTGCATTTCCCAGACAGCGTGATATTAATAAACCTTGGATAGTAATTACTAATTGAACTGCATTCTTAACTGTTGTTTTCCTCCTGAAGTGAGCTACCCATTATCATTAATTAACACTATTTAATCAAGACTCTACTTTCCTTCTGATTTTTTTTTAACAGATGTTTACATTCACACTGAACATTTTCAAACCAAAATTGTGTTTCCTCACATTTATCTTTATGTTGCAGTTTCTTATTACTTTTTCCTTAAATATTTACATCACACTCTTGTTTGCAGTTCATTTAGCTTTGCTGAGTCTGGTTCTGTACAGGGCAAAAAAGAGAGGTGGGCTTGAGTTTAAATGCTTCTGCCTCACTTTACTGATAATAATTATTCAAGTTGTGCTTTGGGTCATTTGGGTTATTATTCATATTCTTTATCAGAATTTTATTTTAAAGTTATTTGCCATTTTATGGAGAAACTTACTACCTAATATCTTGGAATTTGGGGGTTTTTTGATCCCTGCCTCAGTGTACAGGCCTGATTTTCAGTGGGTGCTGATAATAGCACTTCCCAGTTCCACATCATTGCTACAAGGTCTGCAGTTTGGTGTAAGAAGTGGATACTGACAAAACAAAGCCTTTGCGGTAAAAGTGCTTATTCCCAACAGATAGGTGAGAAAAAAGTTGAAGTGTGACATGAGAACAGTAAAAGTTACATTTTAAAACCAGAATCATTCCATAGACTTCTTAAGCCACTCTCCTTATTTCAGAGTTTTGAATAGAGTGGCCAAACAACTAATATAATCAGTGGGAGCTTGAATGTGTCTTGTTTCTAAGTTAATGTGTAGGTGACTCCTTTGAGTGTTTGTTTCCTACACTAACAGTCAAACCTTAACAGATAACAGGCATTCTGGATGCATTTGGGTTTTGATCACATTTTGATCACATTTTGAAAGTAACTCCATTCCCAGTTAACAAAGATGGGGACCATCACTCTGTCTGAACCCTGAGTAGCTTTTGTTGTTAGTTTTAGTTCCTAAACACTTATGTTCCAAAACACTTCTGGAAATACAACCCTTGTGGATATCCCTCACAGCTGGTCAGAGCACAGGTAATGCCCACATACTGGAAAAAATACAAACTGCAACCTGCAATGATGTCAGGTGAACAGAGAAGCAAAGTTACAGCTCCACCATCAGAATCCTGCATGTGGATGAGTGTGGGGGGCACATCTCAAATCTGCTCACTTTCCACAACTTTAATTAGAGAGTTCTAGGCTGCCGCCGCTTGCAAGAAGCAACAAAGTGCTTGCAAAAAGTGCCCGAGTCTGTCAGGTTTGAGACTAGAAGGATGTCTGGGTCTGAATGTGTTCAGGAGCAGACGGGAGCCCAGCAGGTGGGTAAGTGCAAACCACCTTCAGTGAGCACTTGACAGAGAAAGGTCACTGAATGAGACTGTGAGAGAGGAAGTCACAAATAACAGAGAGTGTGTGCCCAGTGATGCCAATGAGGAGGAAACAGTCTTTTTGACAGAGACGCTGTTTCCATATAGTAATTTAGCTATCAATGCCTATTCAGTTTTTAAACTGCTTTAATACTGACTGACATTTTCTTTAAATTGTGACTTGTGCAATTTCATGATAACCTTTCATTTTCTTCTACCCTTATAATGTAGTGGGGAAGCAACAAAAGTAGTAATGGATTGCAAACGTTAGAAATACTTTTTATCAAAAGACTGTCACAAAGTGCATTCATGCCCTCACGTTAGAATTGGAATGTGTGATGACTTCCAACCGTTTGTTTTCCTACAGTAACTGCTCTTTGACCCTGCTCTGTGCATGTTTTAGTGTTTTTATTATTGCATGGAGTCAGCTCTCTTCTACCCTAGACTGATAATCCGTGGGATTTTTTTCGTGTCCCAGTGACTAGTGAGAACTGAAGGTTCTGAGCTTTCTTTTCAAGGACTAAACTGCTTCTGAGAAGCCCATTTACCCATTTTGCCTATCCACACATGAGAAAAGGCTCCCTGTAAGTGAAATTCCACTCAGCAGGATCTGGGAAAAGGGCATAGGAAGGCACAGAAGTGCGTGACTGCAAGAAAGTTATAAAATTCCCCTTGTTTTATTAAAATTATGCAGACTACAAGTCAGCTCAGGCTGCAGTTTTAATGGAAAAGTCTTAAGGCCTTTTATACAGATGATGCTGGCTGCAGAGCTGACCTGTTCTCATTGCAGTGAGTACAGGGATGCTGACATGCAGATTTAGGTCAGCTGGTGTCTACCTGATTATGCTGGTGTCACAGCACACCAAGCTCACTCATACAGTTCTGTCCTTTTAGCTAAACTGCTGGATTAAGGCTGTGTACATAAATAGCAATATGATTCAACTTGGTTCACAGAATCAATCAGTTAATGCATGTTCATCTTCCATTTCCTGGACTGTGTAGGAATGACTATGTATGTGGACACAAGCACATTCAGGGGTGAGTTTAGGTTAGAAAACCAGCCAGAAATACACAGAGACATTTCAGTTATCCCTATTTATTCAGAAACAAACATTTTTGCTTTACTAAGAACTTCAATGGCATCTGAACACATACCTGGACTACATGAACACTTAAAGGATGCAACATATTGTGTCCAGTTTTGGGCACCTCAATGCAAGAGAGATGTGGAGGTGCTGGAGCAGGTGCAGAGGAGGGCAACTAGGCTGGAGAAGGGCCTGAAGAATAAACCTTATCAGGACAGACTGAGAGAGCTGGGGCTCTTTAGTTTGAAGAAGAGGAGGCTGAGAGGAGACCTCATCACTCTCTACAACTACTGAAAGGACATAGCGG
>JAOXOE010000787.1:10189714-10209535 GCA_028565055.1 Phoeniculus purpureus
TAACCTGTAAGGTAGGGTAGATAGTTGGACTCAGTGATCCCAGGGGTCTTTTCCAACCAGAGTGATTCTGCAATTCTGTGATATTTAAGGGTCCAAGATATTTAGCAGATTCTACCCTCTCGTGACCCACACCTCCTCCCAGATACTGGGTCATCAACTCCCATGGAACCAAGTTCCTTCACACTGGCAATAGCAGCCTGCATGAGAACAGCACATCATAAAGATGCTGAATGTTGCCTTGGCATCCTCCCTGCCATGCCTAACTGAAAGATGGGTAAACCAGGATCCCAGAGGAAACTGAAGGCAGAACTGGAGCTTCTGTTCATTAATCTACATTGAACAATAAAACAATTTCAACCTGAGACAAAGCAAGCAAGGTGTCTGCTTTCCAGTCCCCATCATGCACCCACATGCTCTTCCCTCGCCCACATCTCACATGGATAACAGAGCTGTGCAAACACTCACATATTTATAGCCTGCTCCAATGTTATTGCTTATTTTCTTGTGCACACAAGGCTGATTAACAGCTATCACTCAATTTATTCTTGATATAAACATAATTAACAATATGCTTAAGTAATGACTTTGCTTATGTCTACTAACTGAAGCCAAACTTGTCAAACTATTGCTCCATTAATTTCATTCTTCCTCTTGATTTAGGGAAATTCAATTACTCTAATGTAGTTAGTCATACAGCAAATGTTTTCAGTTCTCTTCTGTTGCTCAGACACTTCCTGACTATTTTCTGGATTATTATAATTTGTTGCCTAGGGAGTACAGAAGCCAAAAGTGATATCTTTATAAATTGTCAGATGTACCTGCCTGTTCTGCACAATTCTGTAGCAAAAAAGGCAATGGCTTCATTTCAGCTTTAAATAATCTACCAAATGTCTTTTCTTCTGCAACAGCATTTTACAACTGGGGAAGAAAGTGATCCAAAGAATTGTTATGATTGATGGTCTTAGCTCTCACTGCCAGCCCAGCACATGTTAGCAGGGTGTTCTACAGAGACTGGACATGGGTAGGAAAAGAACACTTCCTCCAGAAACAGGAGAGGAGCCACCTTCCAGCTCCTTTCCCTGCAGGTGGCTGGGTGCTGGACTTCAACAGCTGGAGCTCCCATATCCCAAAAGCTACATGTTGATGTTTCTTACAAGCACCTTAGTTCTGCGCCACACCACTGCTATCACACACTTTCCTACTTGTGTGGTTTAAACAAGTGTTTATTTAAATTTTTAGCCCTATGAACCTTATTAAAATCATGGAATCACAATTGCTCAGATCATTAGTGAATTCTTCCCCTGCATTAATAGAAGGGGAGCCTTTCAAATATGGAGCCAGTCACTTTAAGCTATTAATATGCTTGAACATAAAACAGCTTGTTCCACAGGCTGGTTACTGGCATCATCTGTGTGTTTAGGAAGAGAGGGAGCATCCTTAAGTTCTCTGAGAATGCAGACCCTGCTACACTGAATGCTATACACTTGCTAGTAAAATTCTGGTTCTTTGACTATTTTCAGCTGTATTCCTGTAGTCAGCTGCCTGGAACAAGGCAGACAGAGCTGCTGTTATGATGTCTCCCAGGACTTGAAAAGATAGCCCAGTAGCACTATCTCAATTGATGTAGAGATAGCTGTCTTGTGAATATTGCTGCCATCTATGTCCCCAGCAGTTCAAAATACACTCTGAAGAAGAGAACGGGTAGGAAAGGACCGTGTGGGAATCTAAACACAAATGCTCTGCCTTAGAGAGCAGCATGCTGTTAGCTGCCAGCTTTTGAAAGGTTTGTGGTCATTTGGGGGGAATCTTCAGATGATGCTCCAGCTCAGTGAAGGCTCATTTTATTCAGTACAGCTGAGGACAAGGCCCTGCATTTTCTGAGTGATCAGGCCTCTTAAAATCTCCCTTGATAAATAAAATAAATGATATGTGCCTCTGCTGTCAGCATTTGAGTGAAACAGACCCAGCACAAAAGTTCCCCAGCTCCCAGGCACGTGAGCAGATCTCCAAGTCTGAGCATCAATGCTGCAGCTTGTCCCAGTTTATTTAAGAGTAAATCGGTTTTGTTACATAGATAAAGCCCCTCTTAAATTATCATCTATCTACATTGTATTTAGTTTCCCTGTAATTAAAACTATTTTAACTGTTAGCCAGTTTCCAGATAAAGACTTGAAGCATTAATTAAATTGATCTAAATTAACCAAATCTCTCATGTGAACACACACACACATGTATTTGTAAGTAATATACTAGGAATGCAAAAGTGGTGAGAGGCCACAAGAAACAAAATGGATAGAGAAAAATTATTTTCAGAGCTCTAAATTTGTCAGGGCACAGAAGGCAGGGGAATATTAGGGAAAGGAAATCAAACTGTGAGCAAGATTGCTGTGCCAAGAGTTTTGATGAAATGATGCCTGATGGAGCTCTTTCCCATGCACACCTCACCCCACCCTGCCCACTCCTTACAGGTTTCTCCCAACATGACCCCAACTGAACCGTACGGTGCTGTTCAGACATATGGCCATGGAAAATTACACACCTTAAGCTGGGAACTAGAACCATGTTGCAGCTTAACTTCATATAAAGATCTTTGAACACAAAGATCGAACACTTGAACATAATTCACACCAAGATCCCAACAACCAGACAACAGATCAAGTTCCATCATCCTCCTCAGTGCTCACAAGGGGTACTGTTCAGGGTATCAAGATGTGCATTTTGTGTCTCCTACAAAGAGCACTGTATGAGACCTTTGCTGCTAATGCACAGGATGGCACAAGGAAGCGTGGCTGTGTTACTGGGATGTCAACTGAAAAGATCCTTCTCCAAGGACCAACACAAGATCTTAAGCTTTGATTAGCACCAAAGGTTAGGGTTGCGCCTCTTTCCTCAGTAGGAATATTCTAATTCCAGCAGATTCTTGCTATGGTTTTGAGTGCAAAACATCTATTTATTTTCATAGGATAACCTGCATGTTAATTACCATGCTGAGAATTCTTAAACATTATAAAGATCTGCAAAACTCTACGTGCCAGTAATCCTCAGATATATTATACTGCCAGGAAAGAGTTTTTAATTTCATCTAGAAAAAATAACTAGATATCACCATGGGTTCTTAAACAGAAACAAAGTATTTTAACAGAATGGAGTATATTATTTCAAATAAATCTCCAGAAACCAAACTGCCAGGTCACCTCCTTAGCTTTTAGGCAAATGCATTTGCTTAAATGCCTCTCTTGGCTGTGCATGTGCCTCCATGAGGTGAGTAGCCACCTCACCTGTATGAGTAAATGTACCTACCACTTCTCAGCCATCTGAGTTAAAGCAAGTTGAAAATTTACCCTAAACCTGATTTAATATCTCATAAGCCTGATTTATATGTGCTCTGCTATAAATGACTGTTGACTGAGTAGTCAAAGCAGAAAACCAAGCAAACTGTACATAAAGAGCAACTTCTCTTCGCAGGGCATCCTCGCCAGTGCATATTGAAAAGTTCATCTTTCCAACGGTCACTTACAAATTCTCAGCTATAAAGTCTAGAACTGATTCTCCTCTTGCAACAGTGTAAATCAGAAGCAGCTATGCTGAAGCCAGTTGATTTGTCCTACAGTAAATCCACCATGAGAGGAAAATCACACCATTTGCCATTGACAATCATGACAAGGAACACCAGGCTCTGTATAAATAAATGGCAAGAAGCTTCCCTGAGTCTATTCCAGTTGGCAAAAGTTATTTGTTAAATACATTTTAATGAGGCGCTTCTAAGCTCTGTTATATTTCATCTGAGGTTTATATGGTAATTCTTGGAAAGTGGTTTACTGCATGAAATGTAAGAGACTGATGCAGTCAGCCATACGTCTGTGTGAGAGCAGGAGGCTGGGTGAGCCCTGTTTGAAGAAAATATGCGATTTAGGGTTCCCAAATGGCATCTTTACATAATTGTTAGAAGACTTCGAGGAGCGGAATAGCTGTAGTGTAAAAAAAGAGAAAGAGAATCACAAAGCTAATGATAAATAAATACTTGCACACATACCACATGATAATTACTAATTTAATGTCAGAAGACAAAGAAGAACAGCTGCTAGCTGTATTTTCCTTAATAAAAACGTTTATAGGAATTTAAATGTTACTGATATCAGACTTTAATCCCTTCCTGTGTTTTGCAGGTGTTGTTAAACATCCCCTGAAGTTACTCTTTCCCATATAGTTTTAGTGGTAAGCAAAAGTTTTTGTTTGAAAGTGTGTGGATTCTGTGAAATGACAGGTTTTGCTGTAAATAGGATTTTTGCTTTAAAAAAATGAAGAATTTCAGTAGTTCTCAATTTGGCACATTGCACAGCTTGCAAGCACCTTATATATGGGGGCTTTCAGCAAAAATAACATCATTTGACAGTAGTTTGAAAACAGACCTCTTGTATGTCAGAGACAGTATGAATCCACAGCTGCAGAGGTTTCAGCAAAGACAGTTTTTAAACAACTTCCTAGTATCAGCTCTCTAGGGCCAATTAGCTGCCAGCAGGATCATATTGTTTATGGCTCTAGGGCTGCCTCTGTCAGCAGCAGCTCCAAGTTCCCAGTTCGAGAACATCAGGCAGTGTGGATGTGCTCACCACTGATCTAATTTTGCTTCACTGCAATGCTGCTGTTAAATGAAAGCAGAGCAAGACCAGTTCTGATACCTCCTGTAAACCCAGCCTAAAGGCTTCAGTGCTGAGGGTCAGAGCTGAAGACAGTGGTTTGCACATATTAGTCACAGGGAATTAAGCAGAGGGAAAAGAGAAGGTGGGCCTGCGGGATCTGTTGAGCCTGTCAGTGTGGACGTGAGAGGAGTCTTCCTTTATCCCCCAAACGCTATGACAGAGAAGCTGGAATAGGAGGAATTTTCAGCTCATGGCATTATGGAAATGTGGTAACCTGCAGCTGAAAATGAAAACAATATCAACTCCTGAGATGTGTGTGAGAGGGGACAGGCACCTCGTGGGAGTTTGTCCAGGAAAAAGGAATGTGCTAAACACCATAGAGCTCAGTAGGACAACTGTTTGGTATTACTTGGGTATTAAGGTTTTGTAAGAAGAAATGAATGTTTGATCCATATGATCTCTAGTCATATGGAGTCATGCTGCATCTCATAAAAATAAGAGTAGTCATTTTCAGACGCCATTGACATTTTTTAGAAGCAACCATTTAATATTCAGGGCTTCCTTTTTGTCTAACTGATCCATGGCATGAGTTCAGGGGGTGGTTTCGGTTGTGTGTTTACTAGAACACACACAATCGGTAAAAATCTTCTGCTTGACAAGGCAGCTTTTCCTCGCTCATTTCTAGAGTTTTCATTTGAAACTCAACTGTCTAATCTTTCTCTAGAAATTGTTTGCTGCTCTTTTATCACCACTTGCTTTCACAAATGTTGTCGGTATATACGATACCCTCTTCACTTTGGAACCTGCTCGTAGCTGTATATTCACAAAGGTGATAAAATACATTTGATTTTCACTTAAACAAGCGTGAGAGCCCTGCTTACAGAACCTCTCATACAGGCACACCGTATTAATTGCATTTGTGTAGAAGTAAGCTGTGAATCCAAACAAACTGACAATCGTTCGGCCTCACTGAGCTGAAGGTAGAACTTTAGAGGATAATCAAGTTGCAGAAAACGGAAACAGCCCACGTCATAAATGAGTAACTGTCTGCATAGTAAATAGCACAGTTAATTGAAAATTATTACTATTAACAAGAATTAATTAATATCAATTGGAATTAATTATTCTCTGCTGCCTATGTTTAACCTGTGTCATGCTCACAAAACTGACCCTGGGATTTATTTTGCTGAACTTTGGGAAATGGAAAACGTTGATCAGAGAGGAGCTCCCATCCCTCTACAGTTTCATTAGCCAGCTCATGTTCATGACTGCTTCCCTTTCCCTTAGCTGAGGCTATTTCAGAGCTCTCCTGCTACTGCTGAAGGGTGTTTATGGCTCCCTGTCATAGTTCTGCAGTGATGCAACAGCCACCATCTGCTTGCTCATAGTAGTGAGAACCCTGAAAGCTGAGCTTTCAGTCTATAGCTCTTCAACCAATCCCTGCGGTAAGTCCTAAAGTGTGGAACTGCAAAATAAAACCCCAGGCCACCAAGCTGCAGCCCTTCCTAAAACGTAATGATAATCCTTTATAGTGGTTGTGGTCTGAACTATCACTAACAACTGCATCAGCAGCAGCAACCCTGAAGATAGGCCAGTCACAGATCAGAGGGATATCAGGAAACATCAAGAAGCTCCTTAATTAATTTCTAATCCTATTTCAGCCTTAATCTTTTTCATAGTAAGATCTGGCATTCTACATTTTCTGCACACATGCTTTTGAGATGATGTAGATTAAGTCTTAGGTCTCTGATTTGCTAGAAACAGCACGTGGGGAGGCTAACTATTACTCCAGA
The DNA here is from genome assembly GCA_028565055.1 of Phoeniculus purpureus. Lineage (NCBI taxonomy): Eukaryota > Metazoa > Chordata > Aves > Bucerotiformes > Phoeniculidae > Phoeniculus > Phoeniculus purpureus. The sequence goes on from JAOXOE010000787.1 coordinate 10,196,148, forward strand.
CTCATACTGGAATACTGCAGGATTATTCTCTGTGGGCTGATATATTCATCTGAAATATTCATTAAAAGTATGTGAAGTTGGTCCAGTCACCCAGGATTTTAATCCACGCTTTGTTCTGTGCTTTAGGAGGGTTTGTTCAATCTCTTTCCTATAGCTGGTGCTGGTTTACTTGTTCATTCCTTCCAGAACTAGACCTTGTGTTTAGTAGTGATGGACCAGGGGCTGGAAGACTTTGGAATACCTTGTGCCCTGGGCAGGGGAAATGTTTGAAGAATAAGGACAAAAATACTGCAGATACATTTTGAGCAGATATTGGTTATCCAAATACAATCTTTCGGGGTTTTTTCCCTTTCCAGTTAATGGTGTATTGTCTTCTGATTCATGATGTGAATACAGAATACAAATAGACCTCTTCTACTAACATAGCAAATATGAACGTAAGTGTATGGTGAACCCTATCTACTCTTCAAAAGACAAATAACCTTTTCTACTGAGATTAAGACTTTCCTCCACAAGAAGAATTACAAGTCTGTCTATTTAGGGCCTGGAGAATAAATCTTATGAGGACAGAGATTTGGGGCTGTTTAGTTTGAGAAACAGGAAGCTAATGAGAGACCTCATTGCTCTCTACGATTATCTGAAGGGACATTGTAGAGATGTTTGTGCTGGCCTCTTCTCATATGTAATTAGCCAGAGGGAATGGCTTCAAGCTTCAACAAGGTAGATTTAGATTAGATATTAGGAAAAAATTCTTCACAAAAAGAGTGGTCAGGCACTGGAATGGGCTGCCCAGGATGGTGGTTAAGTCCCCATCCCTGGATGTGTTTACAAGTCACTTAGATGTAGTTTTGGGGGATGTGGTTCAGGAGTGAACTTGTAGAGTAGGGTTGATGGTTGGACTCAATGATCCCCAGATCACTACCAGATCCACACTTAGATAAGAATTTATAATCTGTCCTCAGCCTTGATCAGGAAAAAAATGTGTTCACTAGCTTGGATGAAGCACTGCACTGTGGAAATGAAAGGCTGAACATTTAATGAGCATCTTCAGCTGGGTAGAACACATTGTATCCCTGTGCTACAGACTTTTGTCAGGACTGAGGTATCTCCCAGACAGTAAATTGCAGGAAGCATTCTGAAGTTCTTCTGCAAACATCACGAAGAATAGAGAGGTGGAACTGATGATGGTTTTACCATCCCCAGGGACTTTCCCACATGTATTTAACATGCTGCAGAGGTACACATAACACAGGCTGTAGGAAAATCAGACAAGTTATAATGGTGCCAACTACCCACATATATAGCATTAAAAAAGAGGCCCATCTAATAAAAAAAAAGCTGAAAGCTGAAGGGCAAAAAAAAAAAAATCACTTTACACAACTACAGAGCAAAACGTTAGGATTAACATTTTCCTAATAGCCTAAGGGATGTATTTAGAAAGTTTCTAGGATTGTTAAAAACAGCTTTCTCCATTGAAATAGCTGTCAGAATTCTGTTTACTCAGCACTTCTGCAAATGAGGTCATGTCTGCTACAGTGCCTAGATATGGGAAAATTTGACCTAGATCAGTATTTCTAAGACTTTCAGCATGTGAGGACCATTTCTGGTTCCTCAGTCTTCATGTGGCTGCAGGTCCCTGCAATGGACTCCACGCTACATTTCAGTGAGTTGGTATCAGGACCTGGTGTTTGAAGAACTCTGCTTGGCCTAGAGCATAGAATTTTTATCTTAGAAGCTGTTGTTTTGTTTTGTTTTGCCTTTGTGTGACAGGGAATGAAAAGCAGGGATTTAAGAGTATTAAACTCTTTGTCTTTAATACATAAATGAAAGAGACAACAACAGCATTTAAACCAGAAACCTGAAATCCCGTAAAGGTGATTTGGCCATAACATTTTTATTCAGGTTTTTACTCAATACCTATTACTATGTTGTCAATTGTCAGCTTGTATATATTACACTTGGTTCAGTAATCCCTCAGTGGTTCTGTTATACTTCATCCTCTATAAATTTATGATTCAAGTCTCATTTTTGTGCTAGGAAATCATAGCCTGGTAGGAAAAAAGAAAATAGAATGCTTTCGTAAAAGAGCTGGCATTGCACCAGTTTGAGTCCTTGAGTATGAATCCCTGACAAGCCATGCAAATAGGCACCTATGTGTTTGGATTATTATACATTATAATACCTGATCATGTCTATGCTTTTGGTCCCAGAATGGATTCATACCTGTACAATACCATGTGTCTAATACGTGAGCTACACTCACTCTTGAGGTGAAAGCTGCAATACCAAGAACACACTAAAGGTCCTATTAACAACTCGGATGAGGCATTAGAGCACACTATCAACAAGTTTGCTGATGACACAAAGCTGAAGGAGTGGCTGACACCCCAGCAGGCTGTGCTGCCATTCAGCAGGACCTGGACAGGCTGGAGAGCTGGGCAGGGAGAAATTTAATGAACTATAATAAGGGTGATGTAGAGTCTGGCATCTGGGCAAGAATAACCCCAGGTACCAGTATAGGTTGAGTCTGACCTGTTGGGGAACACTGTAGGAGAAAGGGATCTGGGGATCCTGGCGGACAGCAGGATGGCCATGAGCCAGCAATGTGTCCTTGTGGTCAAGAAAGCCAACAGCATCCTGGGGTGGATCAGAACAGGGGGTGGTTAGCAGATCAAGAGAGTTTCTCCTCCCCCTCCACTCTGCCCTGGTGAGATCGCATCTGGAATATTGTGTCCAGTTCTGGGCCCCTCAGTTCAAGAAGGACACAGAGCTGCTGGACAGAGTTCAGCGCAGAGCCACGAAGATGATGAAGGGAGTGGAACACCACCCTTATGAGGAAAGGCTGAGACAGCTGGGTCCTTTAGCTTGGAGAAAAGGAGACTGAGGGATGACCTCACTAATGTTTACAAACATGTGAAGAGTGGGTGTCAGGACGATGAAGCCAGTCTTTTCTCAGTGTCATCTAATGGTAGGACAAGGGGCAATGGGAGTGAGTTGGAACATAGGAGGTTCCACATAAATATGAGAAGGAACTTCTTCACCGTGAGAGTGACAGAGCACTGGAATGGCCTGCTCAGGGGCTTGTGGAGTCTCGTTCTCTGGAGATGTTTAAAACCCGCCTGGATATGTTCCTGAGCGACTTGGCCTAGGTGGTCATGCTCTGGCATTGTACTAGATGATCTTTCAGGTCCCTCCTGATCCTTAATGTACTGTGATACTGTGATACTCAGCTTGAATCCCTTGCTCTGTGCCATGCCTGCACTTCAGAATGGAAGTTATCATTAAAGCTATAAGCATAATTTTATTTGGTGACTGAAATCACCTCTGAAAAGAGGAAATCTACCATGGAAGGTTTTTGATAGCCATTTCTGTCTGTTTTTTGTAAGCAGCAGGTTTGGCCCAGGTTCCCCTTATAAATTCAGCCATTTGCCAAGTCAGTTGATGCCCTACTTTCAAGACTGTCATAGCAAGCAATTCTGAACAGTCTCGGCTTATTAAAAATGGAGCACTGAAATCAATAGAGCAATATCTTGTTGAAGAAAATTCAATTTATCAACAGGTTTGTCATTTTAAAGATTATTAAAGGACTTGTTTATTAGGAATCATCTAGACTTGAGAAAGAGTTGGTATGAAAATAATAAGACATAAACCACAATAAACTTACAAATCTTTCAGTGCAATCAGGGAGTAGGTATTACCCTGTAAGTGAGGGCTAGGAATCATTTCCTGTCTTTAGACTCTATCAATCACTAGTTACATATTAAAAACTGGTCCTGTTCACAGATTTAGTAGCTCAGGGTTAGACCCATTATTCAGAATCTGTGTATTTAAAATTGTTAAAAATACCAAATGTGCAGAAATTTTCTGTAATACCTTGAACTAAGTAGTTATTCTGATCTGCAAGAGTTAATTTTTGAAAGCTCCAGTTCAGCTTCTGCCCGAGTCCTATCGTTAGTAAGAACATAAGCACATTTAAAGTATTTTCCTCTACTGCAGGCAAGAACAGCAAGTCTGAGTGTGAGAATGAACTCTCAAACTCATCTTCATCTGGGATAAAGAGAGCAAAGCTGCCTTTATGCTGTAAATAAGATACTCAGTGCTTTCAACTTCTCAGCTATAATTCATCAGAAATAGGAAAGTGAACACAAGTGCATGTGCAGAGTTAAGAAAGATTCCACTTCACAGGCATTTGGGAGCATTAAGCCTCAGGTTTGCATGTAACAGAGAAGGGAAAAGGTTTAAAAATAGGAAGTAAAGCAATCAGTAATAAATGGGAATGCTAATGCATAACTGAATATGAACTGCAGTTCTAACAGATTCTTCCTGGGAAAACAATAAAGATTGACTTATCAATGCTGTGGTTTCCGTGGATTAAACGCTCTTCAAAATCTTTAGAATATATGATAAAACTTCTTAAAAATTAATACTTCTAGAAAGCTAACATCCTATCTAGTCTGAATTGTGCCCCTATTGGAAAAGCATTCAGCCTTATACTCATTCCTGCAGACTGTATCCCATACCCCTTTCGCTTTTCCTTACAGACTGCAAAGCCAGATAAAGCTGTATCATGGTAAAAGCAGTGACCATGAAAACCAGAGAGGAACTGATGGGAAACTGCCACCATACACAAATTGTTTCTCTAATAGTCTTTTTCAGAAGAGTTTCTCATCATTTCTTGATCTGAGCTGGTGGAAAAGTGTATTTCACTCTGCATGGAATAACACATGGCTGGGAATGATGTTAGAGGAAAAAATTAGTCCTTGGTATTCAGAGCTTTGTGTCATTTTGATTACTTGTAAAAACACTAATTTACACAACTCCAGTGTACGTGGAGCTGTACAAAAGATCAGAATATTGAACAAAGAGACAGCTCTTCCCCCATAGCCATGCAATCTATAAACACAGCAGGTAACGCAGAATGGTTACAACCGATCAACCAACCAGCAGAACAAACACAAAAATCTCTTGACCAAATTTTAGCAGAATTGTGCTCGGACGTGAAGTCTTAGGAAGCCTTGCGACTGAAACGGTTTGTATGTGCATCCACCGTGGTAACAGTGTACATGAGTAACATCAGTTCTGGAACCATCAGAAGGCACAAAGCTCTGCCTCTGGGCTGTCATTTAGCCCGGAGTTCAAGTTCATGCCGTAACCCAGATTTCCCAGACTACCATTGAACTTACACACTGAGTCCCAGACACTTTTGATTGAGAGAATTAAAGGAATATTGGAACACAAAGAATGTTAAGCAGGAATTGGTAATTCTTTAGGGAGCTCTACTTCAAAAAAAGATGTGGGTTTGTGGTTTTTTTTAAAGTGTATTCTCAAAAAAACAAAAAGAATTTTGGGATAGAGTGAAATGTCAGGGAAAGCAAAGAGAAGTTCAGGGTAGATTTGTTTGTTTTCCTTTTATTTCAACCTCTATGCACTGCCTCTGTTTTCTCAACATTAAAATGTACACAAACGTTTTTGAGGCAGGTAAAATGAGGGAAGTAAAACAGTCCTCTGTTAAATAGGAGCACTATGTTTGGAACTGGAAAGGCTAATTTATTCACCTTCTTTAAAGAACTAGAAAAAAGCAGGCCAGGAGAAAACAGCTCTCTACTGCTGCTCAAAAATACAGTGAAATATGCTACTGGGCAGAATAGCTCATGATTTTTGCATGCCACAAAGGATTGCCTTGACACATAATGAATTTTATTGAGGTCAAATTTCAAGTTATCTAAATACTAGTTTACCTCCAAAGAAACGGGGCTAAGGAAATTATTTCGCAATAACTATGTATTTTTGCTTGGCAGTGATTTGGGAAGCAGCTTGATATCATGAAATATTCTGCTTTCAAAAACTTGTTATGGTTCTGCTCAAAAAGCTGATAAAACTTTTGTCCCTTTCATGGCTAAAAAGCTGAGCTTTATAAATTCGTCTGTTCATTCCCAGTGATGTATAATTTCACTAAAGCATTAGCATGCTTCTGTGGCTACACCACGACCCAGACACTGCAACTTCCTCTAAGCAGGGCTCAGTACATCACACATTCTTGGAACTTCATGGCCACAGTGGGCAGAGGATTGCAAAAACCAGCAGCAGCCACTTCTTTATTTTACAGGGTTTATGAAAACTAAATAGGCATAGAAATACCGACCTTCCTGAAAGAAAAAGATTTGGAGAAATAAAGAACTGCAGCAAATGGGGGGTTCCGGCTCTGTAAAATTGTATCGTTAACCTTAAAAGCAAAATGTTTGGATTGTGTTGTAAGTCAGGTAAAGCCTGAATGCAGATCCATTCACTTGTTCAGAAACCTCTCCACTTCCTCGTCCTCCAAGCACCAACCTGGTGCTCTGGGTAACACAACAGCAAGGAGGTTTTGCCAAACTTACTAATCTAAGCCTGTGTGAGGACAGGTACTTTTCTTCCTCTTCCTATTTGCAGAAGATAGTAAAATAAATTTTCTATAGATATAAAGATGCAGGTATAAAGACATAGATACAGGTAGAAGTGATGAGTGTATTAATCTCCACAACATTTCAATGTTAACTTTACCACTTAGCTGGAAAGATGCTTCCCAGATGAACTTAGCACAGCCCTTCTGCTAATGCTACATACAGATAGTGAGGTAGAAGATAACAGCAACATTTTAAAAAAGAATTTCAATCAACTGGCTGTATCTGTTCAGAAGGAAAATTTCTGTTTAAAGTTATATTAGGAACTAAATTACTGAAGAAAATGTACAAGGAAAATATAAATCTTAGAAAGTCTGATTACATTTGTTAATACAGAGTTGATCACATGAGGTATAAAATATCCAGTATCCAAAGTCTGTCTGGCTACATGGAAAACATAAAGAAAGGGAAACGCTCATTTCAATATATGCCCTATAAATTTCCATCTGATCTGGATTCCACTGGAAAACCTCTGGCGTTTCAACCAAAAAGCTCTGAAATGCAGGCAGCTACCAAAGGTCAGTATCATTTAATTAAAAGAGGGCTCGATTAAACCCTTAAGATGTCAATTATTCAATTTTACATTTTAAAGCCACATAAAAATGAAAAGAGTAATTTTTCATTTATCTGGATATCTAACAAGTTTGTCAGTTTCTGTACCATTTAAAACCCTTTGAAAACATATGTAAACCTGCAGACTGTAAAAAGGCAGCGCTCTTGACGTCCCTTTATCAGAGACAAAAATTAGTCTTAACACAGTTTTTAATGCAGATTCTTTGAACTAAAATCTAGAGATTGCCAGACTAAATCATGGTAAATGAGTTCTCCAAGCCCCAGCTATTCTGTCAATTACTTATTGACTTAGCCTAATTCTAAACTACGGTTAATGAGCTAAAAGGAGCGCACAACTGTAATTTTTCCCTCTTCCATACAACGCTTGTAACTGAGTCATAGTACAGGATGAGACTTGTCACCAGGGGTGAAAAGGTGTCGGTAGACACACACGATTACAGGCTGCCCAGGGAGGCGCTGGAGTCACCGTTCCAGTTCTACCATCAGACAGTTTAAGTCTAGCTTAGAACACACTGAAACACTGGAACATGACACAGGCATGTAACATTTCACAATGAACTCAGATTCTCTCCTAATAAACCAAAACCACTCCAGAATCTAACCCAGTGAAGATACATCTATGTCTGCTATCAAAGCACTAGTAGTATTTCTTTTAAAACAACTGACAGTGGTCTCAGGGTGGCGTCTATGCCCCACTCTACACAGAGAGCCTGGAATTGGACATAACCCCTTCACCTTTTTACCTGGCTGAAGATACCAGCGGTTATCATTGCGTTATCTGCTGGGTAACTGTGTGTGGCACGGCTCTGTGTAAAGTCTCTTAAGGTCACGTTCCATCACAGCTTGTTTCCACCCATACTCTGCCACACTCAACTTACTTGCAAAAGCTCAGACCTCTTCAGCATCAAGATCTATCTCCCACTTCAAAATCACTACTGGTCCCTCAAGCCTTCACCCAGCATTGGTGGAAGCAGATCCCCTGCCCAGTCACAGAAGCCATATTTGTGCTTGACTATTTCACTAATAGGACTTCAATTCTAAAAAATCCAGTGAAAGCTCCAGAATGCAGTTCCCTTGCTACATAGGGTTTAAACAAAGTTGGAATATTTTAGATGAAGGAGAGCACAGCACCATGTGAAGCTGGAGTCAACACACACAGAATTTATTAATGCCTGACACCATACGTTTGACTGCATCTGCTTTAGGCTTCATAGTTACTAACAAGCAAAAATCACTGCATTAATGGAGTAGTGGAAATGCAATAAAGCACTTTATTATCCCTAGAAGGCAGCATGTGGCATATAGACTCTGTGGGATACTCCCCATGTCCCAGGAGCACTTTCATTCCTTCACATCCTGTGTGCCATATAATTATCTCAGACTAGCCATGACCCTGTGGGTCCTCTATTAAAATGGTATTTTGGTTACAGAATGGTGCATACATTATTGAGGTGCATTGTTTTGATCACTGAAAATTGACATATTGTGCTCATTAGCCACTAAGCCTGAATATTTAATTGGTGAGGTTTGCTCCAAATTTGGTGGGTTGGTTGGGTTTTTTTACAGATCAGTCACTTAAGGGTGGTAAACAGGCAAAACTGCAGAGCAGTGAATGGGAAAGTGTCTTACTGAAAACGGAGTTTTATAAAGCAATAAAAAGTGTGTCATCCCATATGCTGATACATGACACATTACATTAGGCAGGTAAATGGGTTAATTGGACTCATTAACATCATTTCCTTCTTAAAACTTTTCAAGTAAGAAGATGAAAAGATAATTTTAATCTTTACACTTCTCTCTCATACATTTTACATTTTCACACGGGCCTTTTTTTAATCAAATATTGATGATGATGCCTGTTGTTCTTCAAAGCTCAGCAATTACATTGCAGCTCCCTCGCAATAAGTGGCACTATCTTAAAAATCTGGTATTTCCTTATCTTTATTTCCCTCTCCTTTACTTTTTTTTTTATAAACACAACAGAAGATCTGCTGGGTTCCTGCTAGAAATGGCATTCTGGATGTTTTTTGCTTATTTGATGGCCTTCAAGCAACCTGCTGAGCCTACATCCCCCAGCTACTCGGTAGTAGACTAGAAACCTGCCTGCCTGATGCAAGAGACCCCACAGATCTGTGTGTCCCACAGCTGAAGCCACCACTTCTGAAACTAAAGCCACGGATTTCAGTCGTGTCACACGCAGAAGATTAGTTTTCATGTTCTTCGTGGCTGTGGAAATCCCCGTGGTCTCTAGGTCACAGCTCGATGGGATGGGTCAACAGTGCTCTCTGCTGGCAGCACGGAAAGCACGCAGCAAAAATACCTGGGGTTTGGTTTGTCTCCCTGTTGCTCTAGAAATTGAAATTAAATACTTGCAGTTTGTATCTGTGTTTGAGGCCCGAGACTTTCCTGGGCATATCTCTAGAAGATTTACCAGGTCAAGAAACATGGTGGTTATTGCAAACATCATTTTGAACAGGGGCCACAATTCCTTTACATGCTCTTGTGTACGAGGGTTAGACAGGAAGATAAATGCAGAGGGAAAGTATTACAAAATATTACAAATAACTATTCAAATGTTCAAGTCTTCATCAAAAGAACTTCAGTAAAGCGGAATGCTCTAGAAAACAGTTGTTTAAAAACAATTTATTCTTATGCTGTGCATGTGTCAGTGGATGCACACAGAGTACTTCAGGACAAGGACAGAGCTCTCATGGGTTTGTAAAATGTATAGAACAACTTTCTCGTCTTTGATTATACCAATCTCCTCTCTAAAAACCAAGAATAGCCTTCCCTTCTTAAACGACTGTTAAATAACTTAGAAGAATAACTAGAATAGCTGTTTCTAAATCTAACTAGGTGCCATAAGCACAATAATAAGAAAATAGATGTTTCTTGTATAGCCACTGCCTTAGGAGGCTGCATTTGAATTTCTAGTTTGCTGCGATGCTTCATCACTTTTCCATAAAGTCAGATTTCTAATCATAGACTTACCCTGGTGTCTGTGTAACCTGTTCTCAAACCCCAGAGCAGTCTCTGCTTTGCACCAGGGAGATACAAAGTACTTACTGCAGTACAATCAATTTATATCAATGAGGACAGTGCCTTATATCACAGACTATGGGCTGGTCAAGATACTACAAACAACAAACAAGAAAATACTAAATGAAAGGAACTTGCTTGAGGGAGTGTCATCAAAACATGGTTCAGTTTATCACTGCACTTGGAGACTCAAGTTCAGGTGACCTGAGCTGCACGGTGATATTTTGCGTAGGATGATCCTGTCTGTGTCAGAAGAAAACAAACCGAGCCAGCATTATCGCTGACCCCAGTGAAAAAACAAAAACAATTGCAGATTTATGTATTAATTTGTTAGCACCTTTGAGGCCCACGGATGGCAGATGCCAGGAACACTTCAGTATTAGAATCATAGAAACACAGTACGATAATAGTTGGAAAGGACCTCCAGGATCATCAAGTCCAACCTTCATCCCAGCATTTCCCTAATCACTAGACCATGGCCTCAGGTGCTCTATCCACTTATTTTTTAAACACTTCCAGCGATGGTGATTCCATCACTTCCTTGGGCAGCCTGTTCTAGTGCCTAACCACTCTCTCAGTAAAGGGTTTCTTCCTAATATCCAATCTTTAATGTTTCCATAAAGCCTTTGTCCCAGGAGGAGTCGAGCAAAACCCAGGGACACATTGTGGGTTCCCTGGGATCCATACTGCTCTCACTCTGCCACCTGCTGACTTTGTTACCCTGATAGTTAATGCAGAAATCAAAGGTGATGATCAAGTATGTGGCAATGGTAGTTGAGGTGCTGATAACAGGGGAGGAGCAGAAGAGCTGCTAACCACTTGCTGAGCCTGCAGAGTTGCTTCCCCCTTTGCTGGAATATAGGACTACAGCAGGAAAGGACAGAAGAGCCAAGTGGTAGATGATGAAAACTTGGGTGTTGGAGGACATAAAACTGGTGCAGTACAACACCTTCAAAACACTCTGCTGATTTACTTCCCTACACAGCACTAGGCCTTCTTTGGACATACCTATTTTCATCCTAAAGAAAGGAACACCTAATATTGCAGATAAGATCCAAGGACACCCCAGCAGGCAGCCATACACAATTGATTTTCTTGCTTCCTTACATTCCGCACAGATTCACTGGCAGGTACCAATACAAGCTTAAAAATGTTCTTGGAACTAATCCCCAGACCACTTTTCCCTGAATAAATCCAAAATGCACTATTTTGCTAGTTTTTGAAGGCCCCTAGGAACCAGAGAGCCTGTTTCCCCCCTCCCTTGAAGAAAGGTGATAGCAAACTGCTAACGTACCTTGGGACTGAAAGGCAAAGAACAAATCTCGGCTCCTTTGCCTTTCCCTTGCATTCTCTGCTTACATTTCTAGCAGGGCTTCACTCTCAAACAGGCTTCTTTTGCTGTCCCTTCTCCTGCTCAGGGTTTTGAGGACTGTTTTAACAGACATTTAAACACAATTGGGGGATTTTATTTAATTTATTTATTTTATTTTTTCCTGGTGATTGGGGAAGGAGACCAGCTTGGCTAAGTAGGGATCTTTGGCTGCACCTCAGGAACAAAAAAAGAGTCTACGGCCTCTGGAAGAAGGGGCAGCCCTCTCATATAGACTTTAAGGATGAGTCAAACTCTGCAGAAAGAAAATCAGGAGGGCCAAAGAACAGCTAGAGCACAACTTAGCTACAGCTGTTAAGGATAATATGAAAAGTTTCTATAAGTACACTAATAACAAAAGGAGGACCAGGGAAAATCTCCATCTTTTCTGGATCCAGAGGGAAACCTAGCAACGGATGATGTGGAAAAGGCTGAGGTGCTCAATGCCTGCTTTGCCTCAGTCTTTAGCAGTGGAACCAGGTGTTCCCAAGACAACAAGCCTTATGAGCTGGGAGACAGGGAGGGAGAGCAGAATGAGGCCATCACAGTTGGAAAGGAAGTGGTCAGCGACCTGCTACACCACTTAGACATAAATAAGTCTATGGGGCCGGATGGGTTGCAACCAAGGGTGCTGAAAGAGTTGGCAGATGAGCTCGCCAAGCCACTTTCCATCATTGACTCGAAACCCTGGCTACCTGGGGAGGTCCCAGTGGACTGGAAGGTGGCAAATGTAACACCCATCTACAAGAAGGGCAGAAAGGAGGATCCAGGAAACTATAGACCTGTCAGTCTGACCTCAGTACCAGGGAAGGTCATGGAAGACATCATCTCAAGTGCCATCACACTTCACATACAGGGCAACCAGGGCATCAGGCCCAGACAACATGGGTTTATTAAAGGCAGGTCCTGCCTGACAAACCTGATCTCCTTCTATGGCAGGATGACCCAACTATTGGATGAGGGAAAGGCTGTGGTTATTGTTTATGTGGACCTTTGAAAAGCCTTTGACACTGCTCCCCACGGAATTCTCCTTGCTAAGCTGGCTGCTCACGGCTTGGACGAGCACACAGTCTGCTGGATGAAACACTGGTCGAACGGCCGGGCTCAAAGAGTGGTGGTTAGTGGAGTTAAATCCAGCTGGTGGCCTGTCACAAGTGCCTCAGGGCTCAGTGTTGGGACCATCTCTGTTCAACATCTTTATTGATGATCTCGATAAGAACACAGAGTGTATCATTAGTAAGTTTACAGATGACACCAAGTTAGGTGGGATTGTTCGTCTGCCAGAGGGTAGGGAGGCTCTTCAGAGAGACTTGGATAGATTGGAGAGATGGGCCAATGTTAATGGCAGGAGGTTCAGAAAGGCCAAGTGCCAGGTCCTGCACTTGGGCCACAACAACCTCCTGCAACGCTACAGGCTTGGGGAGGTGTGGCTGGAGAGCCGTCTGGCAGAGAGGGACCTGGGGTTTCTAATTGACAAGAAGATGAGCCCAAGCCAGCAGTGTGCCCAGGTGGCCAATGCGGCCAATGGCATCCTGGCTTGTATTAGAAATAGTGTGGCCAGCAGGATTAGGGAGGTTATCTTCCCCCTGTATTCAGCACTGGTGAGGCCACATCTTGAGTATTGGGCACCTCAATACAAGAGAAATGTGGAGGTGCTGGAGCAGGTGCAGAGGAGGGCAAATAGGCTGGTGAAGGGCCTGGAGAATAAACCTTATGAGGAAAGACTGAGAGAGCTGGGGCTCTTTAGTTTGAAGAAGAGGAGGCTGAGAGGAGACCTCATCAACTCTCTACAACCTGAAAGGACATGGTGGAGAGGTTGGTGCTGGCCTCTTCTCACAAACAATTAGTGATAGAACAAGAGGGAATATGTTCAAGTTACATCAGGGTAGATTTAGACTGGATATTAGGAAGAATTTTTTCACAGAAAGGGTGGTCAGGCACTGGAATGGGCTTCCCAGGGAGGTGGT
>JAOXOE010000787.1:10209635-10262401 GCA_028565055.1 Phoeniculus purpureus
ATGTCATCTAGTGATAGGACAAGGGGCAATGGGTGTAAGCTGGAACATAGGAGGTTCCACATCAATATGAGAAGGAATTTCTTCACAGTGAGGATGACAGAGCACTGGAACGGGCTGCCCAGAGGGGTTGTGGAGTCTCCTTATCTGGAGATGTTTAAAACCCACCTGCACATGTTCCTGTGTGGCTTGGTCTAGGTGATCCTGCTCTGGCACAGTGATTGGACAGGATGGTCTTTCAAGGTCCCTTCCAATCCCTAATGTTCTGTGATTTTAACAGTGAGGGAATCTGATGGTAAAAGAATTAAAGCGGGTAAATGTGCCTTTTCAGACAAAGCTACACCTACAACAGGTTCTCAGTTCTGCAAACCAGTCTTCAGGGCACAGTCACACATCACATCTTGCACCTCAGAGAGTTTAATACAGAACTGTAAAGATCAGATGCCAAAAGCAAACTACCACAATGTACTGGCCACCGAGACTAACTCCTGATTAATTAAGTCATCTCTAAAACAATAAGAATGTTTTAGCTTTAGAGATCATGCTACAAAAGATGTTTGATTTTTGGCAAAATTGAGACTGCTACTCACAGAGCAAAATTAAAGGGTCACTTCTGAAATAATAAAAACAAGAAAAGTACTTCTGTGCCGTTGACCTCAAAAGGTCAATAAAAGATCCTTCCCAACAGTTACTTCTTCCCATGTGTCAAAAACTACTTGCATCAGAGATCAAGGGAAATGGAAAATTATTTTGTCTTTAAGTGCACAATTTGGCACTTGAAAAGCCTTTTGCCATATCACTGAGGTCTCTACCTGAATTTTCCTTTTGCTATGGAAAGGAGATCATCTGGAATTCGTTCTTACTAAATCATCCAGGGAAACTACTTCAGGGAAAGATTTCCATACACACATACAGAAAAAGAATAGAAACATTTTAAGATGTGTATAAGGAAACACATAGGGGAAAATGCAAAGTCAGAGTGGTCGTACAGCTGTGCGCCATCCAAAACACCTTTCCTCAACTTAACTAATAAAATGTAAAACCGGAGCTTGCCCAGCATGCACAGGTAAGACTTCAGGTTTGAAAATACAGGTAGGAGTTTAGGCTGCTGCTGCTTTGAGAACTACTAAGTTTGTTCCATCAGGCTGTTGTTTTGGGGTGAAAAATTCAATTCAGCATCAAGTCAGTTCAAAACTATTTTTGATTCCCACTTTGTTTTAAAATGACAAAATGAAAAACAGAAGCAGCACAAAGCTTGTGTTAAGAAAAAAGTTTTGACAAACAGTGCCCAGCATTTCAGGTGGAAAATGGGATTTGCATAAATTCTATTATGACTTTAATATGTGGGGGGGTGATTTTGCTTAACAACCTTTGCAGGTATACAAATTAAATTATAGATTTGCTGTGTGTGCTATTAAACCAGAGCCTGGAGTTGTGCTTGGAACTGAGCTGCAGCTTTACCCAATCGGATTAAGGAAATAGACCATAATTCCTGAAACAGTAGGGTATAAGGGAACTGCATGTGAAGAAATTATGTTCCTAACTCCATTCAAGGAGCAACTACTTCCCACAAGTCCAAAAATAACATTTATTTCCCCAGTGTCCAGGAAATGCAATCTTGTGCCAAGACATTACACAAGGCATTGGTTACACTGGTGAGATCACTGTGGGGGGTTTGGTTTCAGGATGGAGAGGAAGGAAAATCAGGGGGGTTTCCAACCTTAGAATTGCCTTTGTGGTTCACATGAGCAGGCCAGCATTCAATGCAAAATATTCACTCAATCTTACTTCTTGTACTTCTTGCCTACTTCTGTTCATTTCTAAAACATCACTGTTTAGACATTCTCTCCTCAATTATAATTTCAATCTAAATAAAAACAATAAATTATGTTGGTGTCTTATTTATTTAAGCTTCATTAAGCCAATAAGGGTATTAACTAGCTGTGAACATACAACAGCACAACAAGCATGTCGTGCAAACATACCCTATCAGTATAATCAGACAGGTTAGCCAGGTCTTTGAAATTCTCATTCAATACCAAATATTTTCAGCAATTAAGAATTTTTTTGCTCACACAACCAGCACTGACATATCACTAACCCTGCAAATGGTACAATGATAATTTATTAATTCCTGGGTCACTGAGGTTTTTTGGCAGTTGTCCTGGGCCACACACTCACTAACTTATGAAATGCAGTTCCATAAAAATATGGAAGTTATAAGTAAATCTAATGTTATTAGATTCTCCCTTCATAAGTTATTTGTATTAAATTCTTACATCTCCTCAGTGTTTCTGTGCATGTGTAAAGAACTAAATTGCCCTGCTGTGCAGCAATAGCAACAACATTTATATCCTACATACTTGTAAATTTCACATTTAAGATCAACATGAACGCTCAGATTGTTCCACTGTCAAAAAGCTGATCTTTCCTTGAAATAGCATCTCTGGAGGTACCACTTCTGCAGAGCCTTCTTAGAACAGGACAAAACTGAGTAGGCTCTTGCAACATTCTCTCGCAAACATCACTCGCTGTCAAAGCTCTTTTACACTTTGCTGCAAAATTTTGATGCGAAGACTTACCTCCATAGAATCATAGAACATCTAGAGTTGGAAGAGATCTGAAAGATTATCTAGTTTCAACCTCCCTGCACAGACGGGGACTTTTATTATAACATCATCTCAGTCTTCCAGGAACAGAGATAATTTTTCTAAGTTAAGGCATATTTAAAAACACAGGTAATCCTACTTTCTCAATCTAACCTGGAATTTTAAAATATATATTCTTCTGTGTTTAAAATCTTGATTCTTTTGCCTGTAGCTCCAAGTATCTCTAAAGTGTTATAAGTCCCACTGGTCTAATTTCAAGTTAGCAGCTCACTGGTTCCCGTTAACAAGACAATTCTCCAAAGCATTTTTCAAGTGTACTCATTTAATAGCATTATCATTGTCTTCCAACTGTGCTAATGGACTTCTCAAAAATAGACCTCCGTAATGAGTACATGCCTGCTCTCACCTCTGGTTTTAAACTCTTGGAAGAATTAGTTCCTTAAAGCTTAAAAAGCAATTCATGTGTCAGGTTCTGCCCTTACTGAAATCGAGTCCTATTGGCCACAACATCCATCCAACGTAATCAAAAGTCAGAACCGCATCACAGCCAAACCTTGTGCTTTGTACTGCAATGTATTTCTCATATCATGAGCACACAGTCTTCCTTCCACTTAATCCACAATTCCCTGCCTGTTAGCATTCCAAAAGCACAGAGATACCCTGAGACACCTCCACAACTTATTCATTTACTACTAGTTTTCCCTTAGAAGTCAAGAGGGAAATGTATGTTCTCTCGTCTGCTTGATACTCCTAAATCAATCCCTCAAACAGCAATTTATTTATTTGGGTATTTCATCAAAAGGAAATGAGTTACTGGCTACTCATGACTTATAATGCATTTTCAGGTAAAGCAATCAGACTGAATATTTCATCCAATTATAATTCACATCTTTCAGTGATTTGTATCAAACAGCAGATGAGGACAGGCATTGTTTTTTTATGAAACGTCTGAATATTTGGTACAACGGTATACTGCAACATCAATACACAATCAAGTAGATTGTGCTGAACAGGCTGACTTACGGTTTCATGAAATCAATGCGATAGAACAAGAGGATTTAACACAAAAGCCCAAATCATGTGTTGCTTGTAGTTTGACACTAAAGATATTTCCTCAAAATTAAGGAGCATGAGCTGTGTCCACAGCTTACTCTAGATAGCATGAGGACTACAATATGGATCTCCCTCATAAGGGAAGCAGTAGAGAAACATACAGGTGCTGTGAAATGTAAAACACTTTTTCTCTCCAAACTACAGGCAGCATATGTCAGCACAGTGGAGCAGGGTAAGGAGACCAGTGAAAGTAACCAAATGGGAGATGGCAAAGGAAATCTCAAGTGCAAAAACATCTAAGTGCGCAATGCTCAACGAGACAGCGATGGGCCTTGTCATGGAAATTTTAACTATTTTCTTGGGGTTTTTTTCTTCCACCTCAGTAAATTCACAACTTGGCTAGTCTGACGAGCCTGACAGAGTTGGAGAGGACTCAGCTCATAGCACCCAAATGCTTGATAGCATTACAGAGAGCACTCAATAGCACATATTATAGAGAGAAGTGGGGGTGAAATTTAACAGCAGTTCAGACCTTAAAAGTAAATAAAATCCCCCTATACAGATAGATGCTTTTCCTCGCTGAATTATGCTGAAGATAATTTTAGCAAGCCCAGCTGCAGAGGCTAGTGCAAAACACCAACACAATCTGTAAAGCCAAACCTCTGCATGTCAGAGGGCACTGACAGAAGGAGCTGCCCTCCATCCACGCATGGTTTTGCATAAAAGGGACACAGCAAAGCAGTATTTTGCTTCCTTTAGAGAAAGGGAATAATAAGCACTTTCTACAGGGCAGCAGGGGCCAGAATATACAGAACAGTCTCTAATTTACAGCTTTAAAAGTCCCAACCACAGAGACTCCAGAGAGACGTTGCCCCAATGGCTGCAGCAGACCCAGTGTGAGGGGCCTGCTGCTGCTGGGCAATACCCCTCCAAAACACACACAGAGTCCCCTCCCAGGCTCTACCTGAACTTCACCAGTTGCCAGGCAACAGACACATGGGTATTATACTCATATTAAACAATAAATTATAAAAATTCAGCATAGTTATGTGGGTTTGTAACTGGATGCAGATACTCACACAAACTCCAGTGACAGCTGAGCTGGGCCTGAGGGACACACTGCCTCTGCCTGATCCCTTACCCCCAGAAAGCTCTCAAAAACACTTTTTGAGGGATAAAAAAAGGCCACACCACCCCAAACAAGCTTCCTTGCTTCTAAACGATTTGGGGAGAGGCGAGGATAAGGATTTTGCTGTGCTATGAGGGCACAGACCCCTCCTCAGGGTCAGGGGGTGGATGTGCCTGAGGCGCTTAATGGCGGCAAAAGAGTTTGGCCCAACAGCCCCGTGAGTGACTTAGTCGAATGGCGGTGAGCGGTGCGGTAAACATCAGAAAGCATTTTAAAAAATTATAAATCCAGATAAGCCCTGAAGTCTCACAATAAAAATCTTGATGTTTAACCTGCCACGTTCTGAATTTAAAAGGGAAAGAGGTCTCACGTCCCCCCTCCCTCCTTCTCCAGCCGGTCTGTGTGGGTGTGGGATGGTTTCACCCACACAACACAGGGCAGGGCCTTTTGAAATACTTTCAAACTGGACTAAAAAAATAAATTGTAATAAATCCCGATTAATATTAATGGGGTAAACTCAGGGAGGTCACACACCTGCACTGGAGTCACGTCATTTCTCTCACACATGGCTTCCTTGTTAGGAGGCAGACAATGGCTCCACAGGGAGACTGTGAAAACACATCTGTGTAAAACCTGCAAACCCCTGCTCTGGGCAGGTCCAGCAGAACATAAATCCCTAAATCATTTCAGTATCTGGTGCAACATGCTCTGTCACCTGCAGAGAAGACCAAAAAAGCCAAAAAAATTCTCCCACCTTTCTTCCTGGCATTTCCTGCTACTAGATGCCACAAGACAGAGAGCCTGCAAGGTGAGGATCCCATCAGAGAGAAATAACTGCCAGCACCATGACTGGGCGGGCTATGGCTTCTCCAAGGTGCTGAGACAACACCAGCCAGGCAATTCTGCAGCTGGAAGCAGAGGGGTTTTGCTCAGAACACAGTATTTTCTAATTGGGGATCCCAAATATCCTTGTAAATGAGCCTAAAAGTCACTGCTACTGTGTTCATAGCATGAGGCACAAAATGAACCTGCACTCTGATGACAAAATAGGGGTTTTTTTGTCTTAAAAATCACACCTGCAGAAAGACTTCAAAATATTTTATACCTACTACACCTCCATTATTTTGATGCTGTGTTATTCTATCTACAAGACAGTATGAAATGTGAGGTTTATTATATTGGTATTTTCTTGCCTCATTTTGCTTTGGTGTTGATATTTTATTTACTTCAGAGAAATAAGAATATGCAGGGAACCAGAGGAAGAAAATATGTGAAATCAAAAGTTGCCACAGTCTCCAGATACTGTTATTGATTAAATTACATGGAATTTTAAAATTTTTAGTTTTGAATTTTGGGGAAAAAATTCAAAATTAATTGCTAGTTGGGGACAATGAGGGAACAGAGAGTTTCTCTCACGAGAGAGAACTCTACCACAGTTGGATTATTCCTGCCTTTTTTATTACTGGTCATCGTCTTTTGGACGGCTAAGAATGTTTATTTATTTATTTAATCTAAGGACTTACATTATTATATGAATTTAATCAGTTATTTTCTTGCAATAGAAGGACCATAAACAAGAAAAACCAGCCTGGACACACAAAGCACAAATCTCAAATCAATACCACTGCTGTTACAGAAATTCATATCTCTCACCTAGTTTACACACAGCTGCACCACTTTAGCCTCAAGCAAACCAGAAACTCAGAATACTATTTTCTTAGGGCTTCCAACCCACTTGATAGGCAGGGTTACTAGAAAGATGGGCTGCAAATCTTTCAGCTTATTTATCATAGCTGGCTCAGAAGAAAAATTCTGGCTGAAACCCCTTCCCTGTCAGTCCACCCCCTCATAAGGTTTAGAGAAGGACAGATTTTCATTAACCACTGATGGAAATATGGAAACTTGAACAAGAGGATTTATAAACTTGCCCAACTTTCTTTAAAACAAATCTTTATTCCAACCTCAGCTGTCCTTTGCAGCATTTACATAATAATGCTAATTAGAATACCATCAACAACCTCTCCAGTGCCACCACAAAGCGTTCAGTCTGTATAGAAGCCTGCTGTTAATTTCAGCTAATTCATACCTCCCCTAGAATTTTAAGCAAATAATTTCATTTTAAGTGGAGCTTTATGGCTTTGACAAGTCATTCTGAAAGAAAGCAAAGATGCAAAGCAATCACAAGATATTTAGTATTCTCATTCATATGTAAAGTTTGAATGAGAAACGTTCTAACACCACAAAACATCTGTATTTCCATAACTATAATTTTTACATGAATGTTTTGACAACCACAGTTCTTCACTATCAGCATCTTTAATGATAACAAATATAAGGGAGAAACAGACTGCAGATGCTGATCTGTAAAAACAATTAATTGCACACAGGTGACAAATATTTTCCCCTTCTGGAGCTTTATCATATTGCTTCGTGAAATCCTCCTACAAAGGAGCAGGTACAGTGCAGGTCCTACCATCCGTAGACAGTTCTAAAGGACCTGCCCTGATAGTGCATTTAATGGCAAAGACCACAGAACAGCTCAGGCTATTACATCCTCTGTTGCTCATAAATTCTGTACATGTATTTGTGCTAGAAAGATAATAGGGCTAGAAATACATGCATTTTACCATTACGTGCTGAGGACAGGACAGTCGCTGATGCATGCAATTTGTTTCTAATGGATTGGTTGTGGAAAATTAAAACTACAGCTCTGCAAGTTCTTACCAGTCAGAGGTTTCTCAATTCTATTTTTGGCCTAATTTACTAATGAAATGAGGCTTAAGCAATTACCATACCTGTGTGTCTATCAGTCCTTGTAATAACGACTTAACTTGCTGGCTAGCCTTAGTGAAGTCAAAGTGGTAGCAGTCTCAGAGATATCAAGTTCCAATCAATTTAATGAAATAACGGACAACTCCATTTCAGTTACAAGCCTGGGCACCCTCTGCAGATCTTTCAAGGTGTTTCAATGTAAGAGAGCACATAGTGGTTTTTTTTTTAGTTTTCAGCATCTATTTTCCCCTCTAAACACAGTTAGTGAAGATGTCGCAAAGGCACTTGTCACCACTTCAGTCTTATAGCTGACTGTAAAGGCATATAAATTCCAGGCTTCAAATGCTAAATAGTCACCTGGGAAGACCAGGTTGTTGTAACCATTGGGAAGGGGGTTGTATGAGTTTCATTTTGCACATTTTCTCAAGCAGTCTTTAATTTTCAGTATATGTTTGAACCGATATTTACATTTTTTAATGGGTTATACATTGGGAAGCATCACAGCAAGAAATTAAAGACACTTTTAACTTTCCTCCTATGTGATAATTTTGAAATAGTAAGTCATTTGGGAATACACAGTCCCATGTGATACACTTTGTGCTAAAGGCAGGTCCCACACATAGGATAATCAGAACTTTATAAAACATTCTGACAAACATTTCAGCTAGAACTAGATTGAGGGTGGGAGAAGGTGAGAAATTATCCCCTCCACTTGGGTCCTCTCATGTTTGTCACATCACCTATTATTACTTCAAATATTTATCACAGTTACATATTTCAAATCCAATTGTACATAGCTCATACAACTCAACACCCCTATTCACAGAATCACAGAATCACAGAACATTAGGATTGGAAGGGACCTCAAAAGATCATCTAGTCCAATCCCCCCTGCCAGAGCAGGATCACCTAGACCAAGTTGCATAGGAACACAACCAGTTGGGTTTTAAACGTCTCCAGAAAAGGAGATTGATGGTGATTTACCCATTAAAAGCACTTACAAGCCTTGTTTAATTAGATGATCTACACATTAGAATCCTTCAAAAGAACAAAACAGTCAAGGACTGTTATTATTCAAAGGTGTAAAAGGGAATAGGGAAGAACTAGCTAAATGCTGCTAAGCAAGGAAACAAGAAGTTGCTCAGGCATGACCTACCATGACTGGCAAAGAACAACGGATGCAGTTTACACCACTATCTTTTCACATATTGAGTTTCCAGAGTTATCTGTAAATGATGTCTCAGCTTATTGTGAACTTATACAGGTGTAAACTTACACACGGCTGCTGGACCCACACTGGACACAACCTAAACTAGCACTTAGCATTTGCTCTTAAATCCACGTTCTCTCCAACTTACTGTGCAGAGTTGAGCTGACAGTTAATCAGTGTTTGGGCAGGGAGCATTTGGCAGATTGCTTCTGCAGTGGGAGGCAAAAAAAATGAACTTCATTTTCACAAGATCAAAGGTTTATATGTTGAAGGGAGACGTAGGCACCTTGCTAGCATGAAGAAGCAATAAAACTTGAATTATTATTGCAACACATTTTGCTCTAGAACATTATACGATGGTTTGGGACTTTGCAAGTGGCAACTCATGAATAGTAAACGGTGATTGATTTGTTTTCCCCACATAGCTTGAAATCATCATCATAATACAAGCTCAGCAAAGACTGCTTTTAATGGGGTGAAGAACTACACAGCGATTTCTCAAACTAACATGGAATGGGGAACCTGGTACACACCAGAAATGCTACTAACGATGCAATTAACAGAAATTCTTCTTATTGTGCTTTTAGTAGGAAGTGTCTCTACTAGTTCTGGTGTTAAAGCTCACTTTCACTCCAGTCAAAAAGTTGCTAACCAACTGCATTGCCCCCACTTCCTTTTTTGCACACTGTCCGTGTCTGCACTTGCAGATTGCATTTGCTATTATGAAAAGCAAAGCAGCAGAGGAATAAGCAGTAGCAGACGATATCATCTCATCCTAAAGCTGTTAACACTGTGCATTGCATAAGAGACAGGACACCTAAAGTCAGGAAGGCAGATACCAGGCAGGAGGAGAAGGCTGCCTAATATTAGCTATTACTGTGGAATGACCACTTTCTCTCTTAACTAATCCCCGTGACTTGCACAAGGGAATCCAAGAGATCTGTGGCCCAGCAGAACTCAACTCCGGCTATTTCAAATCCTACAGTAGTGTGTCTCAGAGAACGGGCTCTTTAATACTATGACAGTTACAAAACCAAAGGAATAGACATACATACATACATACATACATACATACAAACATTTACTGTTATGAAGCTACAGAACACAATCACAACAAAAATCCCTCACTGGAAACAACACTTTCTTGATGCATCTCTTTTAATAAATAAATAAATAAAGCTTTGCACTTGAACAGGCCTGAACTGTGAGAAAACACACTAGTCTAAGTGAGACAACAGCTATCAGCCAATCTGCAGATGAAATAATGATTTAAGTCTTTTCTCTTACCACCATGTGGTGCAAACTCGAATATTTCAGTTACAGCTCTCCTGCAGAAGTCCTATACAGGAGTTCTAAAGTGTTTTGGAATCTCAATCATCTTTTAACAAGACCTACTTTTTTTTGTCCACAACATCCCTAAACACCTTCTTCCAATTGTAAACAGGTTTGGGTTTATACTTGTTCACTCAGTGTCATCATATTCCAAGTCAAGAGGTGTTTTGGTAGTATGTTCTTTCATATAAACAGTGTAGTATCAGTAAGATGAAGGAAAGATTCTGTTGGCCTCATCTCCTTAGTAACTAAACCAGGGGAAGAAAGTGGTCTGAAGCTGAGACAGGGGAGGTTTGGATTGGATCTTAGGAAGAAATTCTTTACAGAAAGAGTGGTGAGGCACTGGAACAGCCTTCACAGGGAGGTGGTCGAGTCACCATCCTTAGAGGTATTTAAGAAACGCGTAGACATGGTGCTTCACGCCCTGCTGTAGTGGCAGGCATGCAGGGAGTGAGTTTGTGTTTGTCAATCAGTCAGGTACTCAGGTTTTCTGTTGTTGTGAGTGTGATTGGACTCAGTGATCTAGGAGGTGCTTTCCAACCACAATCAATCTTTTCAATCACAATTCTGCATTCTTTCACAGACTTTTATATTGTTTCACTAGACTAATGCCAAATCTTGTCAGCTCAGACGGGAGGACTTGCCAGAGGTGTCACAAAACCCAGCAGAGGGATGCACACCCTATACAGATGTTATTTCATCTTGGATAGATATTCAAAGCAGGATTTGGCAAAGTTGTCTATGCAGGGGTGGAAAAAACACCTCCTGAGTGACTTGACAAAATAAAGTTCTTTATGTAAAGTGATTTCATCCAGAGAAGATGCTTGAGTTTGGTGGCTTAATTTCAGCCTCTCCCAGGGGAAGTTTTATTAACCTGTTGTCTGTGGAAAAGTTCAACATCACCAAAACTGCACAAGTAATAAAAATACAACTTAAGAAACACAAACCAAAGAATTCAGCTTTTCCAGTCTTGAGGTTTGTCATTCAAATACAATGTAAGTACATAAGGGCAGCTCTTGGCTCCCCAGTGGAAAAATAGAATGGTTTCAGGGCTGGCAGCATGAGCACAGGAATACTAAAATCCCTAGCACTCATCCTCTTTTACAAAATCTTTCTGCGGCCTTAGTAAACAAGGATAAGTCACACACAGATTTGTTCAGCATCTGCTGATAGCTCTAAGTACTCAGCACTTTAAAAAAAAGAAGCCCAGATTCTGTCTACAAAAAGATCTGTTCAAGTGTCATTAATCTGGTGGCTGTTCTAACCTACTCTGCCAGGATTTGATAAAAATAAACAAAGAAGTGTCATAAGAAAGGAAAATACATGGTTATATAAAATCTCTCCCTCATTCACCATGTGAAGCGATATTGGAAAATACTGAGTTATCACCCGCTGCCCCCAGGATATAAAATGAGAGTTTTAATGGATTCATGAAAGAAATTCATGGAATTCTATCCACTGTAAACAGCTCCTCTTCTTATTCTATCAAAGGCTATTTCAACATCAAGCAGCACAACCACCTCCCCTGGTGAATCCAATTTTGTATCTGCAATCACTGCTCCCAGATGGTGGATATTATCAGTCAAGGATCTGTTTTTAATAACAACTTGTTTGATCTATACAGCCTATTGCAAAGAGCAGATCCCTCTGGCACCAAGCACTTTTCATTAATATTTTGCAATTATGATAAAAAGGGGTTGTATAACCCCTATCTTGAAAAGATTCTTCACAAGTTTAATTTTAAA
The DNA here is from genome assembly GCA_028565055.1 of Phoeniculus purpureus. Lineage (NCBI taxonomy): Eukaryota > Metazoa > Chordata > Aves > Bucerotiformes > Phoeniculidae > Phoeniculus > Phoeniculus purpureus. Next base: position 10,221,483 of record JAOXOE010000787.1, read on the forward strand.
AGAGCAGAAAACAAAACCAGATGCTAGATTTGGACCAGAAGAATTGAATGCTTTCCAAATCTTTTTAGGTTATGTTTAGGGGGAGTAAATAATACATCCAGAAATACATGACACAAGCCAGGCCACCTACATTCTTGCCTTTCAGTTTGCCAACTGTAGATCTTTTTTGTCCATTTTAGAGTTTTGTGGTCCAAGTCAGGACTTGATATGTGTTGTTAGCATCAGATTACAAAGTTGCAGTACAAAAAGCCATTAGCCCGAGCGTAAAGAAATTCTTGATTCACCCCAGCCAGGTTTTACACATTTCTGCTACAAGAGACTTGGTATGACCTTTTTTCCATACACTGAGAAGCTTAACAACCACAGATTCTCTTGTTTTGGCCAACCTACCCAGGAAGATATATGTCATAAGTAAAAGAACTTTGCTAGTTAATCCCTCCTGAATTTATGTAAGAAAACTTGCTTGTCTGCCTTTCTTTTATTCACAACATTTCTTTCAATGTTGAGTTCTATCTAACCTTTTTTCCTGCAACATCACTATCCTCGGACAAAGTAAATTTCAAATGGAAAACAAAGAATTAAAACAAAAATGCATTAAGATTCAAATATAAATGAAAGAAATGGATGGTCCACTACCTCCAGCCACATTTTCCCTGAGATGGGAATCCGTTTTCAGAATGTGATCAGCATCTGTTACACAAGCTCAGTGACTTCTGTACAGCAAGAAATAGAAGATCAGCAATGCTATTTTGTATTCTGTGATTTGGGCTCTTTCAAACACCTTTTTTTTTTTTTTTTGCAATATACCATTTAATAGCAGAAAGAGATTCAGATGAAATCTCTTCCCAGACATGTCTAAACGCATTCTGAAAAATTTAGTATAGAAATGTAATAGAAGATTATGCTCAAGGTTTGAAGCTAGGCTGGCTCATGGATTTACACACGGGTGGTAACATTAATTTAGCAGCACCACTGACAATTGGTGAATTCTGAAAGTCTAAATTTCTAGGCAACATATCTCCTGAGCCTGGTTTTTACCTGAAATGGGATAACTTTTTATGCTCCATTAATTCATGGCATATTTGCAGCTATCAGGAGAAGGAGGACTCCACTAGTCATAATGAATTACACCTACTGGAAGTAATCTACATATTTTTCATAGGCTCTAAAACTATAAAGACATTCAAAATTAAAAAAATCGGTTGGTCCTTCTTTGTTCTCCAGATTTACAATTCCCTACCAATGCAAGTCTGATTCTACTGGGCGCAGTATAAGTGAATACATCTTCATAGCCCAATCTGCACTTGGATGCACACAAGATTTGTATTTTTATATATACATACCCATATATTTTATGTGTGTGTATATCTGTATTTATATATAAATAAAAACAAAGTCAGTTCCCAATTTCATGTTTGAAATCAAACAGCCTGGGATCAGCACAGTTTGAATTTTAATAAATCCCTTCAGGGCAGTTGCAGGTTATGAATACAGAAGCCAAGCTCTGTGCACACATTTCCAAAGCTCTGGTTGCATTTAAACATCCTTTATTTCCCACCCTTCCATGTAAGTATAAAGACCCTTCCTGCTTTCCTTTTAGATCAAACTCCTGATCAAAAATGAATGACCAGTAAAACAAAGATGTTTACCCTCCTACAAATCAACTCTGTGTTACAGCATACCACATGTCAATGCATAGTAATGTCAGTGCAAACAGTATGGCAAGAATCGAAAGAATTTAAGTTTTAAAAAAGAATTTGAATAATAAGCAATATTCAGAGAAGATCAGATGTGTCTGAGCTGTTGACACCAAGGTAAGGAGGGGTATGTGTGGAGGGTGATGAGAGATCCAGAATATAATCTTAATATCAAGAATTGCCAGCTATAAACTTATAAGCAGGACTTAAAAAAAACCCAAACCCATAAGTCAAGGGGTTGTGATTTTGAGTCAGCAATCATGAAAACCACTGCTCCAAGGCACACACAACTCCACAGAGTAGCATGGGGCAGGCAAAGGGGCTGATCATAGCACAGAAATCAATTCAGGATTTTATACACCTTCTCCTTGGAGACATACAACGTTTTTTATTTGTGAGCCCTGGGTGTATGCTGCACAACTCTGTTGTGATGGGTTGGGACAGCAATATGTGTGTGTTACACCCTCCGTATTTCTGCCTTCATAATCCCGCGAACTGCTTGGAGCTCAGCTATGTCTGTGCAGGTTCTTCATGTCCTTGTGCGCTCATCTTAGTGAAAATTAAACACCTGCAAACATAAAATGGATGGATTTTGCATCAATGCCTATAAACACAGAGCACAAAAATGAACTGGGTTTTGCGATACACACAGCTTCGTGAGCAGGGACACCATTTGCTCCACTTTGCCAAGCTGTGCAGTTTGTGGAAGAGAGGATTTGTGCAGCTTTGCTATCACACAGCCCTGCTTTTCAGTTCCCTCAGTCACTAACACCCCTGGGAATGATCACCTAGGAATGCAAGAAACCCACTTAATTAAGGGTTTACCAATGGCCACAGCATTAGCTAATCTTAACACTCAGGTGGTAGCATACTCATCTTTCCGGAAGCTTTCCGGTGTACATGAATCCTTTAAATAATTTTGTGTCTCTGTTCCGGACTACTAATGTGAGATCTTCAGGTGAAATCCAGCAAATGCATTTCCCAGTAGTATAAAAGCTTATGAAATGCTCAATTTACAGAAGGTATCACATAATAAAAAAGCTTCACAAAACAACCATAACCACTAAACCAGCCCTTTAAGAGAGGCTCAAATCTATACCTTGTAAAAGGGTTTGTAATTATTGCCATCAAAATCAATCAATTAAGTAAACGAAGTACAAACATAGAAGGTTCAGCCTTTATAGAGTTTTCCTTTACTTTTAGCCCAGCACTGGCAGAATTGGACTCCTCCAAACTGTGAAGGATAAATTCCTCTCATGAGTGAAGTCATGTGGAAAATTCTCAGCTGGATAAGTTTTCACTTTTTATATTGATATTTACTGTGCTCAGGGGACATTAGCAGCCCAGCACACAACGGGAAAAGACCACCACTGCTAACACTCCCTATCTGCCCACACGTAATTTATGTGTGTCCATACACATCTAATACATCTATCATGTAAAACGAGTGGCTTTGGATAACTCTTATTGGTTAAAGAATAGAAAATTAAATGCAAGGAGCCTCAGGGATGCCACAGCACAAAGATGAGGAACTACGATCCTACAGCTCATCAGAAGCTGTTGCTGCAGAAGAACTTGCTCACACAGAAATTATCTGACCAGCCTCATCTACAATTCATTAAGGATAACAAAAAAGACCCTCAAGGAGAAAGATGCTGATGCTGAGATATGGCAAGAGAAGAAATGCTGAGAGAAACTGTGAAGCTGTTTGTTTATTCAGGGAAAATTATCCCCCACTCCCAATTAAAAGCTTAGCAGGTTTCGATTTCATAGACCATTCTCCCCTTTAGAGTTTCAAGCAGACAGTCACAATAAGAAGCTGCATTAACTCCCTTGATGAAATGCCCCTTTATTGCAGGTCAGAAAAATATTTTTCCAACCTTTTATCTATGGAACTGGGCAGCAACATTGAAAAAAGTACACAGGGAGTGAGCCACAGATCTCTGTGCTTACAGGCTTCTGGAGCTATTTTTGCAACTTACAAACTCAAATGTGGTCTTTGGATTATAGGACAGCAATGGGATCAAGAACTGGAGAGTCATTTCCGTGGCTCAGTGGATTTTCTGTGCACCACTGCCCAAATCTCTAAACCACTTTGGGCCTCACTTACTTGTATAATGGGGTTGATAGCACTCCCCAACCTTTACTACACTGGGGGTAAAGCACAATAAAGGCACTATAAGATCCCCATAGTAAGGCACTTAGAGGACATACAAGCTATACCATTACATGTCTGCAATCCTGTACTACTCAGCATTTACTGACGTTACCAACACCCACATGGAACGTGACCCCTTAGTTTTAAGCTTTTAGAGCAATAAAGCCACCTAGACACTGTGACAGGTTTCCTAGTGGTGACTTGCCTGATTGCAGCAATAAAGCAGTAAATTTTTGGTGCAGAGCAACAGAAATTAGTTGTAGTTCACCATCACAGGATTTGTGTTTTAGCTGGGGAATTAAAACACACCATAGCTGTCCTCTATTGGTAGGGTTCCTGTGCTTTGCTGGGCACAACGTAACTTCAAGCTATTTTGACAAAGCCTTGCACAACACACACCTTGGCAATCAACCCAAACCCATTTCTTTGTTTTAAATAAAACAGTCTGAATCAACACGCTGTAAAATCTAATAAGCCTCCTCAGAAAAATCAGAGTTTATGAAAATAAAAGACTAATTGCTAAATATGTGATTCCACTCTGATATGTACCTAAAAAGACCTAAGTTATGCTATAGTAGTTCAGCTTAAAAGTTACCAATAAATTGGCAAACAAGAAGCTAAATATTAAAACAATAATTTCTCCCAGTATATAGTGGCTTGGTTCTTCCAATCTTGACAGAGAATCAGTTAGAGCACAAATGCTGGCCCTGTATTATCTGGTTGAACTCTAAGCTGTACTAGGGGTTTGCATCCTTTTGGCAGTGAGTATCAATATGTTTGATGTGTCTCCTAATAAAAACAACTCTTAAAACAAAAACAAACAAAAAAAAAAAATAGCATCAGCCAGAGGCTTCAAACAGAAGGTTTGAAGGGACCTCGAAAGATCATCTAAGTCCAACCCCCCTTGCTGGAGCAGGGTAAGCCTACAGCACCTGGTATACCCGGACTGTCTCCCATCCAAGTACAAACCAGGGCTGACCCTGCTGAGTTAATCCAACATTCCATCTCTATGTCTCTTCACGTCACTCCTCTGCATTACCATTAAATGTCAAGGGGTACCTTACAATTATTTATCTTATAATATCATTCTCTAATTGCTGAGAAAGAACAAGTGATTCCTGTTTAAAGAATCAAGCATCTAAAGTCTGGGGCTTGGGATGTACAGTCTCATGGTGTTAGGTGTTTGGTTTTGTTTGAGTCACTTGTTAGTTCTGAGTTTTTTCTAAAGTTCAAGGATAGTGAGACCTCCACCAACACTGACTGCCATCAAAGCAGAAAGGGTTTGTTCTCCATTAAATTATCCAGATTATCAGAAAAACTGTTCTCCACTAGCAGCACACAAAGAAAGGGTGCCTACATTTTTCAGTTTTTAAGAAGGGATTCACAGTTTGGGGTCCCAAAATAACTAATTCCATGCACACTAAAAAAAGACCCCAATGCTATGACAACATCAGAGAGTTAGCAAGAGAAGCAAATTAGTTTAATACATTTTCACAAGAGCAGAAAACATCTCTGCACCAAATTCAATAGAGCCAACTCCACACATTTACAAACCAAGAGCAAAGCCATGAAGATTAGATTACTTCCCCTCCAACCCTTTTATTTCAAACAGAGATTCCCATGGTTCCAGGAGCCTGGATTTTAGTAAAAACAGCAAGCATTGCCAGGCTCCCACCATTGCAATCAGCTTAGCTGCCAAGGAAGCAAAAGCAGTGCAGTCCCAGCTCCTTCCCCTCTGTTCAGTTAAGTTAATTTCTGTGACTGCCTGCTGCCTTTTTTTTAAGTTGAGTTATTGTGCCATGTCCTGAGCTGGGTACCTGCTATCAGGGCAAAAATAGCAGTAGTGTTTCCCAGGTACTGACAAATGCAACCTAACACTCATTTCTTCAAGAAAAGAAACTGTTATCCCCATCTTGCAGCAGACCAGGTAATGCACCACCAGTTTAAATGACATGTTCAAGGTCACTGAAAAAAAAATTGTCAAGTCAGAGTTTGAGTCTCTATCTTCTGTAACCCATCTCTGATCTGCTGACACTGACATCTTAATCAGACCTATACCACTTCAGTTCTGTGCTTTCTGCAACTCCTGTTTTGACTGTTATTTTGAAATACAGATAAACAATTATAAAAGATCCAACCCAAGAAAAGATTCAGCATTAAAATATGTTGCTTTCGACCAGAAGCATCCGTACCCATTTTACTACAGTGGGGATCCCACTAGATCCCTCATAATATTCATTGTCACTGGTTATCGTGTTAAATCCCCTTTGCTAGCAGAGCCCATCCATTTAGCAGGTGATGTATAGCTGCTGGAGATTATTTGACATGTGCTGCTTCAACCTTGACTCCTTAAATAAAACAATAATTCTTTTAATACCAGTGAGATGGTCCCTCCAGGTAGTAGAGGAACAGGTAAAGCGATCTAAATACATTTTTCAATCTTGGCCTGATGTGATTTAGCCACATTTGTTAAAAGGAAAGGGGAGGGGGGAAAATAAAATAAAAAAAACTTACAAGGCCGATCCCTTAGCCATGAAAACAACCCACATGGATTTATTTTATGACCGTAGGCTAAAGTAACATTAAATTTGTTCAAAATCTAGTACAGGCTGCTACTAGAAGGAATTACTGCAAAAGGTTCAAATCCTAAATCAAGCACTGCTTCAAATAAGGTCATCGTTGACAGGAGGAAACATTATGAAGATGTGTAACCGTGGCTGATACACACACATAAAGTGGGGTTGGACCTGCACCAGGACAGCAGAGGTGACCAGTACTAAATTGCCTACAACAATGTAATTGTCAACTAACATTACTCAGATTTTAAAATACAGTCTGCTGAAACTTCATAATTTTGCACATTTCATGCGAGGCGCACTGAAGGCATTACTCGCTGTAAATGAGTTCTGTTCATGATATCAAATCTGACCTTCTATTCCTCTTCCATGTCTTTCTAGACACACTATTCCATTAATCTCTAAAACCTCACCTACACACCACGTGTGTTATTTAACATCACTACAGTAATGCAGAGCACTTAGTTTCATCACCCCAGCACAACTGAAATTTTCAAATGCTGGAGGAAAAAGTTGTGACTTACTAAATTAAGTTTTTCAGTCCTGGTTGTTGACAGACTGGATTGCTCAGGATTTACAGTAGTACAGCAGGAATGCTCTGGATTTACAGTAGCACAGCAAAGCCTTAAAGAAAACACCACGCAATAACATTCACTTCCATTCACAGTCACAGGGCAAGTTTGACAGTTTCATGTAACCAGACAGACTAAAGACTAAAATAATGACAACATCCTCTTATCACAAACTAATAACACCGGAGGAGGCCATGTGTCTCACCTGAACTCAGGTTTGACTAGAGGAACTCACAGACTCTCCACAAGCACAGCAGCTAACTTCCAAGCTGTATCCAAACATCTGAGGGACTACATATCCTACTGCATTGACTCTGTTTGGACTGTTGAATCCACAGGAAGAAGTTCTAGTGCTAACAAAAGCACAGTAAAATTCTAATCAGACTGTCCAATTGCCTTAAACTCAGTTTTATTTTGTAAGACATTTGCATTTTTACATGAAGAGAGAGGACTAGTGTTTTCTGAAGAGAGTGTCAATTTTGTTTTTCCAGTTTCAGTCTACGTTCAAACAAAAACCTCTTGGCAAGAGCATAGTCCAGATGACACAAGGGGAGTCCACCTTCTGTTGGGGGTCATCAGCCAAGGGTAGCATTCTGGAAGCAAACCAAATATTCTCTAAAGTTATGCACAACAGGAATTTAACCCTATGTCTTGCAGTGGAGACCTGTAACTCCAGACTAAAACACTACTCTTGACACTAAACACTACTTCAAAACATACTTACATGTCTGATACACGGTTTATGGTTTAACAAAGCCAAGTGCCACATTAAGCACTGCAGTCACAAAAACCCCCAGCAGCACTACAGGCTGAGGGAAGAGTGGCTGGAAAGCTGCCTGGTGGAAAAAGGACTTGGGGGTGTTGGTTAACAGCCAGCTGAACAAGAATCAATAGGATGCCCAGGTGGCCAAGAAGGCCAACTGCATCCTGGTCTGCATCAGAAATGGTGTAACCAGCAGGAGTAGGGAGACGATGGTGCCCTGTACTCTGCCCTTGTCAGACCGCACCTTGAGTACTGGGTTCAGTTTTGGTGCCACAGTATCAGAAGTACAATGAGGGGCTAGAGTGGGGCCAAAGAAGGGCAACAAGGCTGGGGACAGGTCTGGAAAACAGGCCCTATGAAGAGCAGCTGAGGGAACTGGGGTTACTTAGTCTAGAGAAGAGGAGGCTGAGAGGAGACCTTATTGCTCTCTACGGCTGCCTAAAAAGAGGTTGTAGCAAGGCTGGTGCTGGTCTCTTCTCCCAAATTACTAATGACAGAATGAGGGAAAATTGCCTCAAGTTGTATTAGGGGATGTTTAGATTGGATCTTGGGAATAAGTTCTTTACTGAGAGAGTGGTTGGGAACAGGAACAGGCTGCCCGTGGAGGTGGTGGAGTCACTGTCCCTGGAGGTGTTTAAAAAATGAGTAGCTAGAGCACTTTGAGGCCATGGTCTAGTGGTTAGGAAGATGTTGGGATGAGAGCTGAACTTGATGATCCTGGAGGTCCTTTCCAGACATAGTGCTTCTATGATTTTATGAAACAGACACACAGCTGCGTACTGTTTGCTCCAGTAAGTACAGCACACATTAAACTTAGGAAACTCTGCTAAACTGAGCCTCACAGGAACCTACATTGCATGATGGACAAAGAGAGAAGATAACTAAGTTAGCACAGAAAAATAAGTGCCATACGCAAAGCTAATTCAACAACTCAGGCCAGTTTCCTATTTAATAAAAGCTCTTTAAGGATCCTTAAATTGCTACTGCAATTATCAGTCCTTTCGGTGAAGCAACAGCTTTCAGCAGGTCTATCAGACAAAATTCCATTTTAAATGGGCAGGAATAGGTAAAGTCCTCAACTGCACCTCAACAGAAGTCCTGTCAGAAGACTGAGGAAACACTTAAAATGTTTTCAGGGCAACCAAAAAAAAGGTGACTGCAGATTTAAAATCCCTTTTATGGCTCTGTTTATTGCCGTTCTCATTGTAATGTCAAAGCTTGCTCTACTACATGAGCCTCAGGCCTCTCTTCCCATCAACTTCAAACAGGGAATTTATTATAGAAATAAGTGTGGCTTTGGCCCAAAAAAAATTACACACAGGATACAGCTACCCACGGTACAGAATGCTCACAGCACAGTTCTTTAAAAAGCCACCCCAACAGAGCTAATAAGCAACCATCTTAGTTACTGCAAACAGCAGCCTATTCCTTCGTTACAAAGCTGCAGATTATTTTCAAATCACCGATGTCAGCCTACGGAAAAAAATCATTTGATAGTCCCACAGAGGTCAGAGGTTTTGCTGGTGTGAACAGGTCCCTACCCTTCCTGTGCAGCTGGCAGAACCCTTATTAATTGGAGATGAAATGAATTTCAAGTCCTCAGGATCAGAAAGACAAACAGGAATAAGAGATGCAGCTTGTCTAGGGAACAACCTTCTTTTCAAAGCAGTGACAGATGCAGCAGGCTGGCTTTGGTATCTTAAAGGGTCAGGGATAAAATGAGCCCTTAGCAGCTGGAGCAGAGTCCCTGTGCAGGTGATGTTTTTAACCTCTGCTGTAAGCTTCCAGAAGAATAAAGCAGGAGATGATAAAAAATGAGTATGTAATGCACTCCTGTGCCTTGATGGCTCAAGATAGACTTGACACTGCCAGGACAGCCCTATCAGGCTGAGCCCGTGCCAGCTCTGTAAGGGAGCATAAGCCATATTCCACCCAATGTCAAAAAGAAAAGAAAAGAGAGATGTGCTGTGGGTACCCGCTGTGGTGAAAGACACAGCTGAAGAGGGTTCTGTGTTCAGCTTTGAACCTGAGCTTTTCACTTGGCCTAGCCAAGTTACAAATCAGATCCCACAAAACTGAAAAGGACTTAAGGCAGTATCTTATTCCTGCAAATCAAAGCAATGCACAAAAGATTGGTTCCTTAAAAATTAATCTTTCATACCTGCCATATTCCAACCAAGAGAAACTTATTTCTTCTAAGGCCTCCATGCCTGCTGTGCCAGCACTCCTATTCTACTGGACTGGACTTGAGACAGCAGTGGAGATACTGACCCTGTTACTGTTCCTATTTCAGCTTTGCAGACTCAGAGTTTGTTTACTGGGGGGGAAAAAAAAAAAACAAACCCCACTATTTACAACTGACTTATTTGTGCTGATGATGTTTATTTTACTTCCAACTGGTAGAGCCACAAAAGGAAAAGACAAGCTGCAAGCTTCAGGCTGCAGAGAGTCTGAAATCAGCTGAGAGGAAGAGACTCACGTGGGGAGTGAAAAGCCAGCAAGCACATCAATAAAAATGTTTCCAGTTATTGATAAAACAATGCAAGTATCCAGCCTACCAGTATCAACCAGGCTCCACATACCCCCAGAAAATGTCATTCTTTCTGATTTCAGTTTGGAACGGGTTTAGACTTGCACAAATTAATCACTCCAGAAATAGCAATGCCACAACAGCAGCCAAAGGAGAGGAGTGAGAAAACCTCTATAGGATGTTTCACCACAGCACAAGCTCAAAGCTAATGGAAATACCAGAGAAACAAGTTGGACTTCCTCCCATTGCTGTTTATTTGTATAATTAATTGTTTTCACAGACTCAAGACAAGGATGTTACTTACAAACATCTTGCTGGAGAGCAGAGACCCTTCATTCTCTGCTTTAATCCCAGAGCAAGTTACTGGTGGCTGGTCCAGCATCAACTAATCCTGTTAATTCTTGGCCATGTCCTTGCCATCCTGTCAGTTTGTATCAGACAAACCAGATTAGATATCTTATTAGATGCTTTGTATCTTAATAGTGCCATAGGTAACTCAGGCTATCCTCCAAGTTTAAAAAGTCACCCAGTAAAAATCCCTTGTCAGCACATTAGAAGGCAGCCACAAGCCGCCCTGCCAATCCAGAGTTACATCAGGACCTTCAGAGATCCCTGTACCTGGAAAGTGAACTAGCAGTTAGTTTACTGAAGTTACTTCCTCGTACAACTATATTCCCTCATGACACAATGTGGGAACATACAACCCAACACTCCTTGTATTTTCCCCCAAACTTCTTTTGTAACCCTTTCTTCTAGCAGGCTGTTGATCTGAGTGGTGACCACCAAGTGTCAGATTGTCCACTCATCCCTATTTTGGAGGGACACAAGTGTCTTATACTATGCATGGAGGAATGGAGATACAGAAGAAAGCACTTATGAAAGAGTAAATCCCATCTCTAGAGGGACACTGAACTGGTAGGCAGGCACTGCACCATCACTACAGATGGGCACAAGCAGTGACAGCCAGGAAGGAGGCAGAACACACGTCAGTGTACTGGCTGCCAGCAGGACTGACAGCCCAGCTCACCAGAAAGGCTGCTCACTAGAAGCACCATACTTTGCTTCAGAGGGGATGGTCCTCCAACTCATTTCTGCGGCCACATGAAGTGATGCCTGACCTTTGCATCTTAAAGAGAAGCAGACTCAAATGGAGAGGGGTGTTTTAATGCAGCGATCACACTGTGTGGGCTATCCACTCGAATCCCTGTAGAGGAGCCTTATACTAACTGTTGTTTCTGTAATGCTTTCATCAAAATCAGCACACAGCACCACAGCCAACTTTGATAACACTCCCATATCCATTCACACAGCAAGAGAAATGGGAGAAAAGAGAGGAGCTATTTTGCAGGACGTGAAAATGGAGCCCATAGCAGTGACGTACTGCACAACCGGTTATTTTCGCAGCAGAAACACTTCACACCATGCCTCTGACCCATGAAAATAGTTTAACAGGGAACATTCCAAACCGATTTTTACAGTGATTTTTTTTTTTCCCCCCTCAGGACTGAAGTATGAAAGTAACCAGGCAATCAGCGCACCTTCCGGTAAAAGAGCTGAAATAACAAGGCAACTATTAAACAGCTTTATAGTACCTACAGCGTGCTGCAAACATCACACGTATAGTAGCATAATACTGCTGCCTTACACTTGCCTCGGTCCTGTAGTGATGAGGATAAACCGGGCAAAGTTACCCCAGCAAGGGCCCGAATCAGTGGACAGAGTATTTACGTACGCACCGTGGGTTTGGGGGTTTGGGTGAGGAAATCATTTTTAAAAGCTCACGTACATTTCACGCAGTCCCTGCACAGTGCCTTTCTCTGCAGTTCAAGGAGCACAGCGTTCACGCCTGTCATGGAGCCTGTAGAGCAGCAGCAGTTGGAAGTTTGCTCTGCGATTGCCATCTTGTGGCCACAGATACCTCCACAAATCCATCTTGGAAAAGGTGGATTTTTTCCCATTCCTTGAGCTTTCCTTCCTATTACTTGAGCTACAAGAGATAACTTAGAGCTCTGCCTGCAAAAATGCCATGTGGTGGTGTCTGGTGAGCCCCTCAACGAAACACCCCAGCTCTGTCCACTTAATTACTGGTGAGAAAGGATTAAGTTGAGCTGCTCCAAGCATAAGGGCAGTGAAGACAAGAGCTGACTGCTTCTCCAAAGCCACAGGACATGCCTCTGGCTGTTCTAATTCACAATACCATAAAAGTGATTGTTGGATGGCATCTGAAATACATCCGAGGTCATATAACAAGGCACTACAAGAAAAGAATTTAGCCATTTTGACAATGAGACTCTTTAACCTTACTTCATGCCACCTGTGAAAGCGCTCATAAAAGTTCTTATAAGTGACGTTTAGCATCTATTGAGCGAAGAACAAACTAAATACGCACTATGATGAACGTAAAGATTGTGTGCAAAACATACACATCTTCAAACTTATATATTTGGAATATACTGGTTCCACAGCATTAGCACTGAAAAAAAAGAGTTATTTGATTAAAATTACCACCCATAGAATGTCTCACCATGAGTTTAGGTTATTTTATACAGCAGGACACCACAAATCTGAACCCAGAGGAGACTTTTCTGCTGCAGTTATGAAACTTATCATGCAAACATCACTTTATCCATGCAACCAGCTGAGTATTTTGATCCCTTCTCTCAGACTCATCGTGTAGTTTAGCCCATTTCCAGCACACAACAGGAACACACGAATTCTAACAGCCACAGAACCCAGAGGCAGCAGCTTGGAAGGATTCCTAGTGAAAAACAGAGAGGGACACAATTCACCCAACAATTTAATGTTCATTAAAGGGACAGAAGTCATTCAGTCTTAAATTGTACTCACTGGTTTCTAGAACAGAGTCCAATACAGAGGGCAACTTTGAAGGGAAAAGTTATTATTGGGTTTGTGTGGGAAGCTTGAAGGCTTCATTTGTATTGGATACCATTGTACTGAAACCCTTTTATGGTCTTCTGGTCTTTTGTGAAAGCATCTGCCTTACCCATCTGCAAGAATTTTTATTTTAAGGGTTGCTATTTTAAAATGTGCTGGCAGGTGCTACACAGACAATACTTGAAAAAAAAAACAGAACAACACATCTATATCCTAGTGACTCATTATATGAAAAGAGCCACATGCAGGTAACAGATATCTGTTTTCTTCTCTAGCTCTCCTAAGATCTGACCTACCAAAGTTGTTGTTCTCTAATTTTGTCCAATTATGCCAGTTTTTGTAATAAATTACAGCACCTACAGATCTTGCCACATCCATGTCCATATACTACTGTGGCCATAACAAACCACAAGACACTTTTTCCCTGTTCCATCCTCATCCTGGGATCTTCCAGTCAGCCTCTCTTTTCTGAAGAAGGGACTGAAGGAGTAGAAACACCTTTCAGAGGAGCAGAACCCTTCCAGCCAGGGAATGGCATTTGCAATCCCACAGCACAGATCAAAATCTAAGTGCTTTCAGAAAGAGAAAAACCTAGTTAGTCCACCCAAGGCTTAATTAGTTTGGGGATAACTGTTTACTTCTTTAAAAAACCAACCACATTGGGTAGACCATTTTCAACAACCACCTGCAGATTTTCCTCCTCAGTTCAGGAACAGCCTTTGCTGCCTCTCAGCCTCCCCTTCCCAAAAAATCCCATTCTCAGTATCAAGATGAACAGAGGATATACAGATCCTGGGTTCCCTCCTTTTCTCAGCAGGAGACCACCGGTCAATAAGAAATTCGCAAGGGAGAAACACAAAGCTTTAGTCCCATCTTTTTTTCTAAAGCTCCTATGGAAGTGCTGAGAACATGGAGCTTGTTCTGCAATGCAAACTGCCCATCTTCCTTATGATGTTTGGAGCTTCAACACCCAGCCAAACCCACCCAATTAGCACATCTCTTTCTTACAGCACAAATACTCTCTACATTTCAGATCAGACTCAGTTTGTTTGCAGACAAAAGGCAGCAGAACATTAGGTGTGAAGTTGGCTCATTCTGAAAAAGGAACTTCGAGGGTAAAAAAAGAAATAAGGCTTTGCAGTACATTAGAGAAAGGTGAAGAAAAGCCGTATTAAGAAAGGCAACCAGTAACAGATGTAATCAAAAACAGCCACTACAATTCTACACCAGATCTGTCTGTAGCTGTGCCTCAAAAACACAGAGGCAAAGCAGCAAAGAGCAGGAGAGACAACTGTACCTGTTGTCCAGGGGTCACTCTGAGAAGACTGCAGATGAGTTCTCAGCAGCATCATGAGGACAAACAGACCGACTCTTGGGTTCTATCCTGGGTGGACATTTCTTTTGCCAAATTAATAAGAACACTCTTCTCTGTCCCAAGTACTACTTATTCTTTTTTTAAAGTTGTTTGTGATATTAGAGTAGGTACAAAGACAATAATGAACCCTGTTTGGGGGGAAAAACATTTCCAGAGCTGTAAGTCAGATCACATCTGATGCAGCATCTCAGGCATTAAAGCAGCTTTTATTTACAAGATTTATTTAATAGCACAAACTCATAATTAGAGTGCACTAAATGCATTGTTACCTGTCTTTAAAGGGCTGTTATTAAACCCAAACCTGATTTTATCAGTGGCATTCCGAATTAAAGCACTTCACACAAAGATTTTCAGGGGGAGTTTTCCTTTGGTAAACACCTAAAGCACAAACCACAAACAAGCAACTTCTCCTAATGAAAGATGCTGCTATTTCAAAACAGAACCTTCATGGAGAAAAAGTAGACTGAAGCCGTAGCAGCACTCTGCCCAGTGTTTGAAGACACTTGTAGTGATAAAATGAATGACATTATTTAGTTGTTTTACTAACCTATATTTACTCCTGAAAATGCCGGTGTTTTCCCAGGTGCGCTGCCCTTCACAAAGCCTTTATCGTTATTAGCTTGTTACACCCCAGTGATTTCCAAGCCCTAACTTTTTGTTCCTATCATATTTCCTATTTTATAGTCTTTAAAAGAAGAAGGAAAGAAAGTCTACAGAAGCCTATAAAAATATTATTTACTCAAGAGGTAAATGGTTTCTTTCAAGCAGCCACTACCTATCTTCCATACAAATGGAAATGACAAAGTGTAAGAAACCTTCATACAATTCTTCTGGAAAAGGCACCATTTCTGTGAACAGTAACTACCTCCAATGTCACTTTTCTTACTCCCATAAAAACTTAGATTATCTTTTTTTCAGATGGGAGAGTGCATGTGCCAGTGGCTACAGAGTGCATCAGTACAAGAATATGCTACGGCCCTGAGGGCTGTACATTTAATTTCAGACTTAAACAACTATGACATGAAACCACAAATAAAACCAACAAATTACATGGTGGGGGGGGAAGATGAAAGGTTGAGATCCCAATCTTACACCTAAAAAGTAAGGAAGAAAAGATCAGAGATCTTTCCTCATCCATACAAATATCTGCACCCTTCACCTGGAGCACACAGGATACAGACAGTATCTGCAGCATACTGACAATAAAACACAAAAGCAAGTCACTCTTCTGATACAGACCATCCCTACCAGTCTACACTACAGCTGCTGTGAGGTGAGGAGCCCCAGGCACTAACCCTCTGGTGACTATTTCCTATCCACATTCAAGTCTGCAACACAGGCAAGCTGTGGAGCTAGAAGACTGACAGTGTTTCCACAGCCAGATGTTCCATCAACCTTGTGAACTCAGTCAAGATGAAGATGGCTTTGGATCCTGGATTTATAGAGCTGAACCCTGAGTGTACAGATGTTCAGCCCACTACACATCACTAGTCACCAAACATCTATCATTTTTTATTCACCACAAAGCTCTTCACAGAGACGTGGATACAAACATTTCCTACCTACAGTTGTCCCTGCATCCTGCTCACCAGAGAGAGACATGTAAATTCACCCAGAACTCCCTCACAATAGGTTGTTTTAATGCAGGGTAACTGGGGCAAGGTGAAGCCTCCATTTCTCCAAACCCCAGCTTCATTTCTCCAAATTTCACTTTCATTGTGTGCAAAAGCAGCAACCAGATACGCAATGAGGTGAAAATACATACGGGGGAAGCGGTATGCAATACAACTTGTAAATAAAACATCCCTTCTGGTACAGCGACATGGGCAGCCAAAGTGAAACCCCCTCCATGTTTTGTTCCTTCAGGATCCTGAAGCTTTTTCCTCAGCAAATGCCACACTGAGCTTTGCTGAATTTGACTATCTTCCTCCAGCAGAAATCATCTCTTCAATGCACTGCTGCGTTACTATTTTTTCCTCACTAAGGAGGCCATCCAAGTTCTTAGATCAACCAGTTACTTCTCTGTGTTAAGTTTGAGAGACGCAAGCTCTAGGAATTCCATCTCAACAATAAATGTCATCCAAGATAAGAACAAAAAACTTATAGTAATATCTGACAGGCAGATTTCAGTGATGAATCACCCACTGGAGAACACAGAGCTGATCGCTCCATGCTCCACACTGTGTTAATGCTACACAAGGCAACTTGAGCCAACCTTTGAAGTTCCAGCCATCCTTAAAAAAGCACAAGCTAAACAAACATAAAAGATCTATTGAACACAAGAGCAGCCACACCACGGGAAGCCTCTTTTTAATTCCAGCATAGACAACAACTGGCTGCATTTAAGAAAGGAAAGCTGGAATCCAGGGGTACAGAGATCTCCTCAAGGAGATCTGGGCATGCCCTGCTGCCACCTGCCAGCCACATGCAGGTCCCTTCAAAAGAGCCCAATGCCTTCAGCTGTAGCTGCACAACACAGATATCCACAGATGGAAGGTTCAATATGTCATTGCCCTATTAGTAATAAATTAGAAGTTAAATATTTGTCAGGTCTAGGGACTTAGATGAAGAATATGAAGTTATTTTATCAAACTAATTTCTTTATACAGTGAATAAAGATTCCTAAGTTCTGCACATTTGGAATCATGCTCTTACGGATTTATCTTTAAGAAGCAGAAAAGATTATTGCAACGGGCTGAAGTCAGTTTACTTTGCTGGTGTTCCTCGGAATGGATATCTTGCATGATTGAGCAGAGCTTTGTTCAATTCTCAAAGCAATTTACTAGAAGTGAGAACAGAGCGTTTGGTAGACCAAGTTGTTCAGTCCTGGATGATTACTTCTTATTCCAAAACAATTACAATAAAGGGAAAACGGTTTATGTTCCTGTAAAAATATGACTCTTTCCAAATAGCAGCAGAGAAGCACGAGGATACACAATCACAGCCTCACAACTCACTAAAGAAAACAATAAAGTCCACATTATGCCAAAAATACCTAATTAAAACTCACGAGTTCTTCATTTTTAATATTTTTTAAAGATCTATATAAAGCAGGATATATGCCCTGTGGTGATAGGAAAGGTGCTTCTTCCCCACTCTGCAATATTAGCTCCAGCTCCACACAGAAGTAGCTGGTGCAATGCTAAACCATGATACAAGCAGAAAAAGGACACTGCTAAGGATTACTCCTCCAGTAGATTATAGGATCAAAGAATATTGAAAGCCATTGCTTTTCACTGCATGTGTCCCATTGACAAAGGACATCTCTCCGGCTCTAGAATTAGGGAGTCTTATCTGAAAAGTTCTGGGTTGTGCTCCTCACACCATCCTGTGTACTCTGGAACTGCAAAATGGGGGGAAGGAGCAGCCTAAATATTCAGAAGCTTCTGCAGCTGAAATTGAAGCTCGTTTGGAAATGGAGACATCATTAGTTTCTGTCTGAGGAGGAAAATAAAAGGATAAATTCATTTCAGTCTGCGCTAAGGTTAAATGAAACACAGTAAGAACCATTTAGAGTAAGAGAAAATGTAAAGAGGGACAGGGAGGTTTGAACTCTTAAGGTTTTCATTCAGCCAGTCAAATACTCAGAGTTTTAATCAAGTTTTAATTAGCTTGCCTTTGAAAGTTTACTAAACCAACAGAACTTCAAACATTCAAGCAGAACTGGAAATTTTCCCCATGTTCGGGTCTGCCATTGAATCCCAAGGACGGATTCCAGCACTCCCAGGTATCTGCTAACCAGGTTCCTACATTGGAAGGTGTTCAAACACGGCAGCAGGATCACAAAAAGGCATAAGGAGGGATACATTGAATTTTGCCCTTTTCACAAAGCTCTTCTGCACAATAGTCCCTTCAACAGAGCTCACAGGAATCATCCATGCCTGGAGCTTCAGCCCAGGGAAAACACCTCCCTTGCAAGAGATGGATCCAGGGGGATTTGGGCACTGGCTGTTCTCAGGGCTCCATAGAAATACTGAACGTTTGCAAAAACTCACTTGACTGAAAGACAAAGGGCTACATTCTTTAACCTTCACAGTGCACAGTTGTAGATGACAACAAAGTACAAGAGAGGAGTACAAGGAAGATAGAAAAGGAGCAAACTCTGAGGATAAATGGATATTTTAACATCTGTGCTCCTCTCACATTTACAACTTTTGGCAGCAAGTGCCAGCCACGCAGCTAATTACTGCTAAAGCTGATGAGCCCTCTTTGCATGAGGTGCGTACCTGCCGACTACAGAACAAAATGAGACCAAGGGCTTATTTTGCAGGCTGGAAGGAGCAGCCACCAGACAGTGATTATTTTCCATCTACCAGCTAGAAACTGTCTTAGAGAACTAAAAATATTTGGAGCTCAAACCCTACCTGCCCTTCCTTGGCCAGTCTGTTCCAATAACCTCACACCTAGCAAGTCAGAAAAAACCATGGACCAGTTCTTGTAAAAACACCGCAGGTTTGCCATGGTTTTCTCTCTCCAATAGATACATCTACACATAAGTTAATTAGGTGCCATCGAAGTGCTGCTGGTTGAATATTAAAATAAAACATCTGCTTCCACTGGCCATTTGTAGTGAGGAGCACGTCGTAATGTCAGGTTGCTGTAATGTCGGGTTATCAGCATTGATATGCCAGCCATGTACAAAAACAATTACTTCCAAATGAAGCTGACATCATCTGCCCTCCTGTGCTGGAGCTGTTCATCAGATGTCTTGCCTCTGCCACGTATCACTTGATTCTCTCCGAATTAATCTGCTGGGTCATGAAACCTGCTCATTTTAAATTTTTAGAAGGTTGTTACTTTTTTTTTAAAACCCCTTCCATACTCTTCAAATGACTTTAGAGTCTTGCAGCTAAATAGCAGAATAGATTAATTTACCACCTTAGAATGCAAAACAAAGTTGGCAAAGCTGCACTTTTTCAGAAAAACATAAAACAGCCTTGCAAACCTTTTGGGGCAGACATTATCCTTTTGCTTTGTGTCTGCCTACAGCAAAGGGACTCTGGTCCAAGGCTGGACTTGCAGATGTCATCCTAATAAAGGCTGGAAATATATAGGGGAAATTAATTCAAGCCTTAATTGGGAGAGACTGAAAATGGGTAAGGATCTGTGTTTCTGTGCATGCAAACAGGATAAGCCCCAAGTACAGAACAAAAGACAAAGGGAAGAAATGCAGCCATGTAATGAATCCCTTGAGCTCCACCTTTTTCCCAGCTTCTCTGAGAGGTCATGATGAGATGACCTAGCTTGTGGTGATGTTAGGTCACAGGCTGGACTTGATGATCTTAGAGGTCTTTTCCAGCCTCAAGAATTCTGTGATTCTGTGAATGCATCTTAGGAAGAAATTCTTTACTGAGAGAGTACTTGGGCACTGGAACAGGCTGCCCTGGGAAGTGGTGGAGTCACCATCCCTGGAGGTGTTTAAAAAACGAGTAGGTAGAGCACTTGAGGCACTAGGGGTTAGGAGATGTTGGGATAAAGGTTGGACTTGATGATCCTGGAAGTCTATTCCAGCCATAATGATTCTATGATTCTATTCTAAGATTGTATGATCTTGCACTCATTCCCCAAGAGATTCATCACTTCTGCTCTCCCCACTAAGCCACCATTACAAAATTTAATTTTGCTGGAGCGCTAGGAAGGTTTGAAGACAGCCTTAATGCACATAAACACATCTGGGACTGCTGTCAGGTTTTAAAATTCCAAGTTTTGTGCCATCACTAGCACTGCTGCAAAGAGACTCTACCTACAGTGGTATGCTCAGTCTTTTTTCCCTTTCCAGCAGCAGCAGTACATGAGGTTATTAAAGATTTACTTCTTCAAGCTTCAGTCCCAGGTTACAATTAACATCCTGAGCTGGAGGAGATTTTCAAAAGCTATAAATTTTACCTAGAGTGCAGTAACTTACTCTTTGCCTTTATCCCACTTGGGCTAGTTATATTAAAAAGAAAGAAGTTATGTTGGGAAGCAAAGATATAGGAGGGAAAAAATTGAATTGATCACAATGAAGAGGATTTAGCCCTGCAAATGAGTTTTCTCCAGCAGTTATCAGAAGCGACAGCAGAGCTGGCACCACTTGGTAGAGCTGCTAGACCAGAAAAGCCCAACAGCCCAAGCCTGCAGGGAGCTGCAGACCAGAACAGCAGATATGATCTTAACTAAGCACAACG
This sequence comes from Phoeniculus purpureus, assembly GCA_028565055.1. NCBI lineage: Eukaryota > Metazoa > Chordata > Aves > Bucerotiformes > Phoeniculidae > Phoeniculus > Phoeniculus purpureus. The sequence goes on from JAOXOE010000787.1 coordinate 10,242,216, forward strand.
ATGGGGATGGCATGTCAAAGGAGAACCCCATACAGCCTCCCTAGCTGTTTTGCTCCTGCATGCTCCAACGCTGATCAAAATCAAGCCACCTTCTTGCATAGATTCTGCCACATGCTACTTTCCCCCACCTCCTTTTTTTTTTTTTAAAATCCTATTTCCATTCAGTTGGCAAAAAGTTTATCAAAGTGAGAATCCTTCTGTCTGAGCAGAGAAACAGGGTGGAAAAATCCATATATACTGCCCATATCACAGCTCTGTATTTGCACAATCAATTACAGAGAAGAACATATGAAAAATTAAAATTTTCATTTGTACATTAAATAACATCCTGATCCCTCAGGTAGCAGAGTTCAGTCAGGAGAACACTTACCCACATCAACTGCTCTGCGTGTGTTTGCCCAAGTAAGGAAGAACACCAAAAGGTTCTGAACTGCACCAAAACAGCAGCACTGCACAAACAGACCAACAAGCAAAGTTTTATCCTCTAGGACAAGGATTCAGAAAAACAGGAATAGTGTTCACATAGATCTTCCTGTGGCACAGCTGCCCCATCACCCCTCAGTTACCACAGGTTTGCCCCCTTAACCTGATCTGAGCAGCGTTAACAAGCTCCACCTGCCCCTACTCTGGGGACAAACCCACTGGTGGAGCCATTTCTCTAACACCTTAAATGGATACAGCTCTTAGTACGAGAGATGAGTTTGGCCCAGTGTGGTGAAAAATCTGGCGCTGCAATTATAAAACAGCATAAATGGAGACATTTCTGTGGGGAGAAGACCCAGCCTCAAGATGTTGGAGTTTTGTCTGTTTCATAAGGGTGTGCTGAATCTGTGCTTCATTTGCAGTGCTTCAGAAGATTGTGTTTAACCCCATGTCTACTCCACTCTACGGATGTAGGCAGAAAAGGAACAAACCTCAAGCCCTCTGCAACAACAGGCGATGCAAGGTTCTCCAGCTGACCCCAGACAGGTGTTCAGCTTCTCAAAAATCAAGCGTTTCTGCATTCTAAGATCAATACCCCATAAACCTCCTTCCAGCCACAGACAACTGACCTAGCCAGCTGACATTCTGCTGGGTAAAAATTTCAGAATAAGATGTAGGTACAAATGATTAATGAAATACTTTAAAACTCCCATGCATCCATGAAATTCTTTGAGAGAAAATAAAATAGAAATATCTGAGTTAGAGTGATGTCACTTCTGCTACAACACACATGTGCAAGCCTGTGCTCCAGCAATTAATGATCCTTGTAAATTCTATGATACCACCCTCTGCAGGGACTAACAGTTGATATTTATGAAGTCTTAAGTCTAATAAAGTTAATGAAGTATACGTTAGAAACTGGAGTATATCAATCTCTTCACTTTTATCACCATAATATATCTAAGTACATAAAACCATTCCCATAAAATTTACTAAACTCCCTTAATCTTTGCAAGTTTTCTTCCCTAACCCTTCCTACTACACTGATCTCTGGAAGCAGTGTGGCCAGTTAGATAATCATAGAATCATAGAATGTATTGGGTTGGAAGGGAACTGCAAAGATCGTCTAGTCTGAAGTGGATTAAAACAAAGTGACTGCTTTTTCCTGGTTTTTGGCACCATTTTTGTGGTGGGTTCAAGACCACAACTGAAAAAAAAAAAGGGAACAGAAAAAGCAGCTGGGTGTGGATGAGATCTCGAATAGAATTTGACAGGCAATGGACAGCTTAGGAGAAATGAAAAGGATTTATTAAATCTATAACTATATACAGAAAGAATAAAGAAAAAGGTAAGCAATTTAGTGCACACAAACCAGAAACTCCACCACAAATGCCATCACATATTCTGAGAAAAATACAATGGGAGATTACTTCTGCATTGGTGGTACTTCTTTTTTTTTTTACATTAGAGACCTGGGGAAAGCATCTCGGTCAAGCAGAGAGGGGTACAACCACCCTCTCTTCTATTCATTCTGAGAGACCCTCCAGGTTTCCTATAAGTCACACACCCTGGTGGTCTGCAGACGCCGAACCCTCAGCTGTTCCAGACCAGCGAACTCTTCAATTCTTCAGTGTGGCTTCTCGAACAAAACGCTGATCAGACAGGTCTGGTTCCTCAGAGCCTGAACTCCATTCGTCGATGCAGTTCACATGCCTTCAAAAAAAGACCCAGACTCCTTCTTGCCCAAAGTCTAAGGATTCTCAAGTCCTGCTTCCCTCAGAACAGACAGTCCAGCTAAGCACAAAAGAATTCTCAGATGCCTCTCCTGAGGCTTCTTCTCTCCCCAATACTCAAGCATCTCCAGCTTTTCTCAGAGGCAGAAATGAAAAACAGTCTCTCTTCCTGCTGAACAATGGCTCAAAGATGGCAGTGGTGGCCGAATGGTTCTGGCCACGTGGGGAGCTCAAGATGGTGACAACCACATGGCCAGCGTCAACAGGGGCCTCCCCCACACCACAAAGTGGCCAAGAGGGTTCCATTCCCCTCCTGTCTCTCTCCTCCCACCTCAGCTACAGGGGAAAGGAGAGTATTCTTCAGCTCACCATGGGTCACTGGATGGTTTCCCCGTGAGGGGGGAAAATCGGCAATAAATTCTTGCTTCTCGGTCTGCCTCTAGCTCGGGCCAGGTCAGGACCTGCTTCTCAAGTTGCCTCCCTCAGGCAGAAGAGGGGCCTGGGGTGAAGGGCAGCCGCTGCCTACCCCAGGCAGAGTGCCGCTGTCTGCCCTGTCTCCAGGAGGGCAGAGGGGCAGCTGCAAGCCATCACGTCCCTTCCTGTCCCGTCTCCCCCACCGCACCCAGAAGTGGGGGGTGGGAAGATGGAGCCCTGTGCCCTTGCACTGGTGCAAAGCTCACAGAAGAGAAAAAGGGCAAGGCTGTGTCGTAAGCCCTCTTTTATAGTGTCATCTAGTGCCCACCCCTCCCAGGACAGGTCACTAGGAAGATTCTCTTAAAGCAAAATGCCCATTGTGCTTCATGAAAGCACAAGCCCATACATCTGCAAAGTTTGGTAATTTTCAAACTGTAACATAGTCCAATCCCTCTAGAACAAGCAGGGCCACCACTCACCGGACCAGATTGCTCAGAGCCCCATGAAGCCTGATCTTGAATGGCTTCAGGGATGGGACCTCCACTACCTCTCTAGGCAGCCTGTTCCAGTGACCTCCCATCTTCAGATTTCTCATCATTTTTCCGGATGTATAACTTACATCTACCCTTTTCCAGCTTAAAAATTTTCCATCTCATCTCATTGTTCTCTTCCCTTGTGAACAGTCTTCCTCAGCCTTCTTATAGGCCCCTTGCAGGGATGGGAAGATCACTGTAAGATCCCCCTGGAGCCTTCTCTTCAGGCTGAACAATCCCAACTCTCTCAGCCTGTCCTCATAAGAGAGAAGCTCCAGCTCTCTGAGCACTTTCGTGGCCTCCTCTGGACCTGCTCCAACAGGTCCTTGTCCTTCCTGTGTGGTTTGACCATGTGCTCCGCAGAAAAGCTGTCCCCTGGCTGTGTCCTTGGGAGCACAGGATCGTCTGCTGTCAAAATGCAGGGAAATGATGAGGGAAGAAAACTAATGAAGCAATGACTTACTCATCAGGAACTTCATCTGTGCAGCAGCCCCGTTAAAAACAGCGGCTAACTTTGCACAGACTGTTATGAGTGTTAATAGCAATTATGAGCCTCACATTTTTAGATTAGGAGTGAGGGCTGAGCTAGCAGCTCCCAGTAGCCTTTTTTCTCGGGTCTTCTCTGAGCCTGCCTGGAAGCAAGGAAGACATTCCCAGAGGACAGACTGGGGAAGAAGCAGAAAGGCTTAGAAGAAAAACAGCAACCTGGGTATTTTGGCGCTCCCTGGAGCATCAGAGTGGGAGCAGCCATAGGCCTGGCTGCTTGTACTGAGGCAGTCAGCTGGATCTACACCCAGCCCCACACCTGAGCTGCAGTACCGGCTTCCTAGTGCTTATTAGACAGACTGCTCAAGTACTGACTGCCAGAGACATCTAGTGCCTGAAATTCTTGTAGTCTGCAAGCAGAAGAAAAATGAGGTTTCCTCTTCCCCTTGAGCATCTTCTTCACACACTAAACTTCTGCCTCAAGGTCCAGCACATCAATGGCCAGGCACTAACCTTCTCCTTAGCTCACCAACATTTTACCAGCCTTTCTGGAGCTTTCTTGCATAGCAAAGAATCCAAATAACATCCCCTTGCATCTGACCAGAGGATGCTCTTTCATGACAAGAATGAAGGCTGTTTGTACCTGCTGGGCTGTGAGAAGCGCTTGGCTGGGGTCCCAAGGAGCCAGGCAGCTGTGCCTCACGCTGGGCACAGGGCAGGATGGGCTGGGACGAGGGTTCCTCTTCTCACGGTGCCCTTCAGCATAAACTTGTTAATTACTACAGTTAAAATCTTCCTGAGCTGGGAAAGTGGGATAACAGAGACCTGACCTGTTCATTAATTTATTGCATTGTGCTTCACCTTCATTTGTTCTTGGCAATACGCACACACAGGTCTTGGAGCTCAAAACACGTCTGAAATTGTTGGATTTACTCTATGCAACTAAACTACCAAATCAGCTAAGCCAGCTTCAGTGATTCATACCCTTTCAAGAGCTCAAACACCCACTCGTTTATTATTCTATTTGGAAAATCTCACATGGTAACTCAGATTTTTCTCCCTCAGGGGGAAACCAGCACATGGCAAAAGCAGGAGTAAATCATTAAACTCAGTCAAGTGAAGTTCTGTTCCACTGCTTTAATTGGTCCGAGATGAAGACAGGATTTGCTGGAGGATATATTCAAACAATTCAGTGAGTTCCTATGGCTGTTCAAGCCAAAGGTGAGCCCCAAAAATGCAGAGTACCTCAGCTTCTTTCTGGATAGAGCTAGGCTCATCCCAAGTGTACAGGGCAGTTCTGTAGGTGTTGTAATGAGACATTAGTTTACTAAGACACAGATAAGCAAAATAGCACTAAGTGATACTGACTGCATGTCACTCAACATATTTCTCTACTTGGCATTCGAGACCTGTGCAGTGCACTGATGCAGCTCTTGGAAATCATCACAGATTAAAGCCTACAGCTGGTTTCTTCTAAACTTTTTGCTGACTGCTGGGTGATCTTCCTAGTGGCAAGTATGTCATGGCCCCTCAATACCAGACCTACCTGTGACATCACTGGAACTAACTTTATTGACCAGAAACCAGACAGCTAATCTAAAACATAGACTTCTTCAGACTTTGTGTAAAAATTTACTTGTTTGGGGATCTGAGGACTGGGGTTTACTCCATCTCTCTTAAAGGCTTTACTACTGTCTCTCATACAGAGCAAAGGCAGATGGTGACACAAAACGTTTAGGATCTTAGTCAATATTCACAGCAGAAAAGCAGCTCTGTCACTATTAGCCAGGCAGACCGCAGGGTACTTGTGTAAGTTTATAACAAAGGCAGTTATTTCTGCATGGCCCTGACCATAGTCAACTCGTTCTCATTTATTTTTTCCCCAACATACCGTCCCTTCCACATTGCCAGAGTCCATCTTTGTATCCAAAAGAGCCACATGAATGTACAAATTTTTCTGCAACCATCTGAACTTTTGTGAAATGAGCATCTTTGCAGAAACCTGCCAAAGCCAACAGGTTAGTTAGAAATAGTGATACAAGCGTCAGTTCCACACAACCAGCATCTGTCACAAAAATCTAAACACCACATTCATCAGTGGAGTCACTTTCAACTCTCCGGGGAAGAACAGACTGAGGAATGAATGAAACACCCTCAGTATCATTGAAGAACTGCAAGCCAGTGAAAAAGGCAACAGCAGGTGTGCAGGCAGGAACAGAACCCGGCATGGTTTGCGATGAGACAAGCTAGTCTAAAAAAAAAAGTGACAGGAAATCAAGAAACTCAGCTGAAAATCCCCACGTAATACATTTATTCTCCATACCTTTTCCCCTGACCCATAAGAGAAATTTAACAGTACCTGCTCTGCATGATGCCTAGCTTGAGCCCTTCTGGATCTTCACACTGAAGGAGCTGCAGGTACAGACAATCACCATTAAAACATATTATATATATATATATATGGTTTCTATATAACTCTGCCCTGCTGAGCCTCAGGACATTAGTTTGTTTACACAGAGCCTTCCCTTTAGTACTATCATGTCAGTCAGTGCTAGTTGCTATGACTTTAAGCACAGCAGGATGAGTTTTAAGCAAAAGACTGTTTCCTTCCTGCCCACAGTAACCTGCACCACCATCAGTCTGTGCCTATCACACCTTTCAGGCAAACACCTTGAGAAATGTTAGAAACAGAGATTCAGCTTCACAACACTCCTAGGGGATAAGTGTGAGGCTGCAGCATTTCTTCAAAAGCCAGAAGAAAGTTAAGATCCATAATCCTCATCCTGCAGTGGGAAAGGGTATTGTTCATAGTCCTGAATTTCAAAAGGGTTTCAAATCTCCAAAAGCTTAGACTCACCCAGAAGTTACACAGGGGGAAGTCTGGGAAGTTTAACTGTGTAAACTTTTGGTTGGTCCCAGTTATAATCCAGCTATTACTGAATCCCTCAATATTTCAGAGTAAGGCTTTTACTACCAGGACCGATGTCATGCAGCACTTAAACTGGGAATAAGAGTCACAAAGGAAAAGTTTTCCGCTCCACTGGAAACAGCTTTTTCAGTCTTGGCTTTTTCTGTCATTGCAACCAGCACACTTGAGGGATCCCAAGAACAGCCTCTTTGTCACAATTACACTAGAATAAGTCATTAAATCCTGTTATAATAGGTCAAGACAAATTCAGGGATAGAAAGTCAGCATTGTTCAGGCAAACAATGTTCTTTATCCAAGAAAGAAAACTTCTAATTGGAGATTTGCTCAATTTTGGCTAAGTATTTGCCCTTAATACTCAATATTCTACAGAAACGAATCTTAATTGGCAACATCGCTTTACTCTATAGCTTCATCTCAGCATAATACAGAGCTGAAATCCTTCAGCACAAAGTGGTTTCAGAACTGACGGTCCATGAATTCCACTGCAGTTATTGGAAGCAGCTTGGGGGCCTGACTCTGCTAGATAAATGTATGCAGATCAAAGACTAGTTTGCATTAATATAGACATCTATATTTTTATAAGCAATAATGGCTGTTACATACAAAATTAACTTACACAAATCTGTCTCTTACTCACGAATCCCGTATCATTTTCTTATTGTATTTACCTAACCATTTCTTGGGTGTCCTCAATTAAATATAACCTTGAAATTTCTATTACCAGAGACCTTTCCATTCATTTCCAACCCACAATCGCTTCATCTCACAGGACAGTGATCGTCCCTCTAGCTTACCCTTACCGTACTGAAGCACACCGCCACTAGGACACAGGGTAACAGCTGTCCCACCTTCTAATGGATATTTGTGAGTTGTAAGAATGGCATTCACACATGGAATCAATAAAAAATGTTAATGGATCAGTAGTGCATGATTTTTCTCCTCTGCACTCGATTTCAAGTTTCCCAACCTAGAAAGAAACAACTTCTGCAGCGAGCTGAGCTGTTATCTCCAGAATCTAAGTGCTGCGTGCAGAAAATGGTTGTTTGCACAGTCTCCCAGACCCAGTGAAGTCTGTCAGAGCACAGGTAAGAATGGCTGCAGCCACTGCTAACATGGCTGTACAAGTGAAGGACAACATTCTCCAAGGAAGGACAATGCAGCTACGGAGTACACTGGAGCTCAGAACAAACTGCTGCTACTGCTGCATTCATTAGAGAAGCTACAGGGAATAAAATCAAATCATAGTTCAATTATTTCATTCTTACTGCAATTTCTCACAGTAGATCAGGACTAGTAGTTTTTCAAGTAACTGAAACAATCTCACAAACAGCAAGATGCTGAGGTGCAGAGTGACCATGCAAGCTTTTGAACCAAGTATCTTTGAAGTACTGAAAACAACTTTTCCAGTCTCTTCGAAAGCTGCATCCAAAGCTGAGAACAAAGACTAAAGGGGAATAACGAGCTCTCATGTTTAAACACCTTTATTTCAACATATGAGACTGCCCTTTAACTAAACACAATCCCATAGCAGGATCTGCAGACACCATGAGCCAGTAATGCACCCCTGTGGCCAAGAAGGCCAATAGCACCCTGGGGTGGATTAGGAGGGGGTTGGTTAGCAGACCGAGACAGGATCTCCTCCCCTCTACTCTGCCCTGGTGAGACCGCATGTGCAATATTGTGCCCAGTTCTGGGCCCCTCAGTTCCAGAACGACACAGAACTGCTTGAGAGAGTCCAGTGCAGAGCCACATAGATGATGGAGCAGAACACCTCCCTTATGAGGAATGGCTGCAGGAGCTGGGTCTCTTTAGCTTAGAAAAAAGCAGACTGAGGGGTGACCTCATTAATGTTGATAAATATGTGAAGAGTGGGTGTCAGGAGGATGGAGCCAGGCTCTGCTCAGTGTCATCTAGTGACAGGACAAGGAGCAATGGGTGTAAGCTGGAACATAGGAGCTTCCACATAAGCACGAGAAGGAACTTATTCACAGTGAGGGTGACAGAGCAATGGAATGGGCCACCCAGGGGGGTTGTGGAGTCTCCTTCTCTGGGAATGTTTAAAACCCACCTGGATATGTTCCTGTGCAACTTGGTCTAGGTGATGCTGCTCTGGCAGAGGGATTGAGCTAGATGATCTTTTGAGGTCCCTTCTAATCCCTGATGTTCTGTGATTCTCTGAAGACATCATAACATGGCTATGTCTTCAAAGATCCTACCCTGAAGTGCAGCTCTCCCAGTTCCTACCTATGTAGATGCATTAAAAACATTTTGCTAGGCTTCATTTCTTTAAGTCAGTCAGGATTCAGTAGGAACTGACTGAAAACACAATAGAACCTGTACTAAGCCACAATAAACACAGGAAGAATAGCAGCAATGGGTAGAGTGAGGGCTCCTGCATCACATTGCCAAACTCCTCTCTGCTTCCACTCTTCCTCCCATCCATTTAAGCATAATAAACCACTCAATGTTGCACACACAAAATGGGAACCTTGGATGGCCAACAATCTTATGTGCAAAATACAACACAATGAAGACTGAGCTATGAAGCACATTTTACAGTGTTTGTGATGAAAACTGAATCATACCAGAGTAACTTCCAAGTGTGTGTCGGTCTGTAAGATTTCATTCAGGTGAAAGTACTCCCAAACAGGTTAGTCTGTATGGCCTGTGACATAAACATCTGAGTGCCCCAGAGTTGTGTAGTACCAGAAAAAAGCAATCCTCGTCCCATATTTGCACAGAAGACATTCAAGCAACAACAGTCACATCTCATTAAGTGTTCAGCACATTGCTGCTGTTAGTTATCCTAAAAGAAATGCAGACTTAACTACAGCAGAACTCCACGTGAGTGACAAGAGCAGTGTGTTGGATACCAGCCAGACTCCTGGAGATACCGGGCACCATGACTGAGGATTTTATCCTGTACTGATTTATTTCAGACACGCTCCAGAACAGCTCTGTAAAACCTCACCTGAAACTTACAAATTAACGCAAAGGAAGATATTTAGAGGATCACCAGAAGCCTTCAGCAGAAGCATCCTTAGGCAAGAAACCGGCTTCTTTTCAAGGTGCTATGACTGCCACATCCACTAGATGGGTTCAGCACTTCACCCAAAGAGGACAATCTCATTTGCTGTCTGATCACCAAGCATTTCGAAAAATCATGTAGCAGTTGAAACAGTTCCACATGAGAGATTTACAGAACCGTGGCTTTCCAAATGATTTCAAGAGCAGCAATCCTGGGTATTTGATGAGCCGGGAGAGAAAAAAACATCACTCAGTCCTTTAAGAATTGGTTAAAGCACCTGCACCACAAACAGCTCTCGAACAGGTTCAAACAGCAGACTTGAGACAGACTTGGTAGCAAATTCAATAATCATCTAAATAACCAGTGATACTCTAACACTTTAGTCAGGGTTTTTTCCCCTTGGAGGTTTCCTTTCTAAGCACTAACCAGACTAATTCTCTTTAGCTTGCAAAATCAGACAAGATCACAGCCTGAAGGGGAGAGGCTGTGGTGATAAATATTTAATGGACCACATCAATAAAATTTATTTTGCCAAGGAGAACGTAAGGAGAGGAAAAGCAGAGAAATAATTCATTAAAAGAACTTCATCTTAGCAATGCCTGAAAAAGCACCATGCTAGGAAAAAAGGAATTAAGCACAAAGAGGTTTTAAATAGGTCAGAAGCTTAAATACTCTTAATGCATGGCAAAGTGACAGAGCTGTGTTTTCAGAATGAGTCCAGCAATGAGTACTCTGAACAGTAATTCATCCCATCACAAATATCCCTGGACACACAAGTCACAGCTTCAACTTCTTGTAATCACAGAATCATTACGGTTGGAAGAGACCTGCAAGACCACGAAGTCCAACTGTCACTACTTCTTATCATCCAAACTTTTAAGACCTGCTTAGCGTATGAAAGTGTCATTGCTCAAAACCCATTATGAAATGCAACAAGCACCTTGCAGTTTTATTTCTCAAGGCAAGCATCCTCTCTATGTTGTACAGAAAGGGCAGGAAGTCATTTTCCAGACAATAATGCAAGAGCAGTGGAGGTATTTAGCACAATACAAACATTTTTGTACTGCAGTGCTTCTCGTAACTCAGTATGGAGCTTAACATCTGCAGTTTGTAACAGAATTTGCAACGAGAAATTCATCAGTCTCTCCTTCCTCCCACTACTTGAAACTACTTGCAGTCATACAAGAGTATACAGCACCCCAGAATGTCTAACATTAAAAATGTTTTCCATATACTCTTCTGCTTCATCCAGTCTGGACCTCTTACAACCAACATCCTCAGGATGGAAACTTGTTTATGCAGAAGCCTAGTAATTACAGAATCGCAGAATTACTGAGGCTGGAAAAGACCTCCAAGATCATCAAGTTCAGCCAATGACCCAACATCACCACAACCACCTAGACCATGGCACTAAGTGCCACATCCAGTCTGTCTTTAAATACCTCCAGGGATCAAGTACCAATTCTAGATCTGCTAACAACTTGTTGAATGGCTTCGAATAATTGGATTTGGGATTTATTTATGGGTAAAGTGGAGAAGCAGCACATACTGTGCAAGGAGAGGCATAATCTCTGCACAAGCAGATTAGGTGGTGTTAAAATACTTCACAGCTACTTTAGTGGGATTTGGTAAAATACTTCATCTATTTTAAAAAACCCACCTTTAGAGAAGTCTTTTGATTTAAAATGGTTTAATTGATTTGTGGATAAAATGACACTACTTAAACCTCCCCAATGGTGAACAGAGATGATTTTTTAAAGCTGAATTGTGCCCATACCCACAACCAGAGCTTCCCTCTTCAGTAGCTCTGCCACAGGACTAACTGTTCAGGAGCAGACTCCAAAATGCAGTTAAGTGCTGCCCTCTAGTGAAGTCATAAACCAGCTTCAGCAGCTAAGATTCCAAAAATCCAGACTGTCCCAGCCAGATTTTAACTGGATTTGTAACAGAGGAATCCTGCAGCAAGCATCTTAACAAAGCATGTTTCTAATGTCATTTCACTTTTCCACACCAGGGTTTTCAGATTTAGCACTACAATATGGTTAAACCCTGTTGTCAATTTATCCAAAGCATATTCTCTCTTCCTCCAATTTGTGAAACACAAGGTCTCATTTAACAATTAGTCACTATCAAAGCCATTTAAAAATCCATTAAATCAGAAAGCACAATATTATGTTTTTTAAAATTATACGAAAACTATTTAAACAATGGGGTCCTGTTATTTAGCATTTCTGATAGCATTCTAGAATCACCTTTTTCTCATGCACAGAGAACCTTGTCTGTAGCCACTTTTACCAAAAGCTTAATGAGTTCACTACTGGTTACTGGAGCAACTTGGCTTTTGATGTAGCTGGCCAAAACATTCAAGCGGGCAGATGTATCAGCCATAATATATTCTCAAAGCACGGTTTTTATTGTAGCAGATTCCTAGTCAACTTTTTGTTCATGTATTTTAAGAAAGGGATAGCCACCTCTGGATCAATGTGCAGTATCTGGCATCAGATGAAGCAGCAGCATCAACAGTTTTAGAACAGTCCTTGGTAGATGACTAATGGTATCAGAATCTTACAACCCATTAAAAAATTTATTGAAGACGTTACCTTTGATTGCGAACCATTACAATCTCCTCAGGCAGGTGCTTAGACAAACCACTGGAAAAAGCTGAGACAACTTGCCTGAACATTTATCAGGTAAATTTATTGTGGAACAACATTATAAAACACAGATGTTATATTAATATTTTTGAACTTTCATATAAAATAAAAAACTTGTTTGATTTTGTCAGCATACTTGTATCTGCAGGTTACACCACCTAGGGAAAGATCAGTGCAGAGAATTTTGTTAGTATCTTCTAAGCACTCAGCCATCACAAAATCTGATGCAAGCATAATATGTAGGAGACAGACCTGCCAGACCTGCTTCCAGTCTGAACAAGGTGGGCTTCCAACCATTACCATGCTTTGCTTTAACACAACTACTGTATTGCTGTCAAGCTCCAGGTCTCTTCAGTTCTTCAAGAAGAGGATCAAGGGTACAATAAATTTGAGTGTGCACCCCAACTATGCTTCCAACTTTAGTAATTTATAGAATCTAAATCTGAAGTGGTACAGATTCATGTGGGCTCACTTTCATGAATTCCTAACAGATCAAGCCAAGTAACTGCCAGCCTACAGCTGTTTTTAACAACACTGCCCATGATTTATTTAAATATATCCAGATTTTTAAAACTGCTGTCAGCAGGACTGCGCAGAAGTTTAGTTCAACTACCAATTCCCTCCCCGTCAGAGAATCCTGACTCTTGCCTATCATGTGGAGCCTACTCCACAAGGGATCCTGACAGAACTCCTCTGGATGACACCGTGTAAGAACTTCATGTGGCCATCTATAAAGAAAACTAAAAATAAGGTTCCTAAGGATGTTTTCAACAGATTTAGTGCAACTTTTACCTCAGCTACTGGTCCATTTTCTGTCGTATCTTCCTTCAAAAATCCGAATAATGGTGCAGCCTGAAGAAAAAAAAGTTAAGACGGATTTAAAGCTTTGCAGTTAAGTTAAGTGAACACAAAGAAGCAGCTACTCAACAGCATCACTTAAGGAGTATTTTTGGCTAATATGAAACCAGTGTAGCCATCATCCACATGCCAGCTCTGCTTGAACAGACACTATACTATGAAGTTCATGTTCACATAAAGAACACAGCAAGATGTATTCATATTTTTACAGACCTGCTCAGGAGTCTGTCATTTGCTATGTTGGACTTGGTTATCATTACAATCTCACATTAAAGGTCAAGTATCACATATAGTTATGTAGTTTAAAACAACTGTGTCCTCACAACTTGAAGTCTTGCCACACACACACACTCCAGCATGTGCATCAAGTCTTCAAACCTTGCTGAACTCAGTAAGTTACCAGGTGAAATTCAAATCACAAAGTCAAACCTTATCTACTTGCCGTCTCTTACAGAATACAAGCATGTTATCTGGGCTAACAAACCTAATTTAGTACATACCTAAACAACAAAGCTTTGCCTTTGTTATTTCCTACAGAGAAAAATCCACTTCTGGGAGAAAAGTCCATTGATTGAGCAAGATAAATCTGTTTCCTCCTGAACACTGGAAAGTTTGAGAATACAGTATACGAAGGAATGTGTACCTGTTGAGCAAAAGGTCATTAGTAACAACAATTAGGAAAAAGACACTAGAATTTGAATTAAATCACAATTTTAAAATTGAAGGGCAATGTTGAGGTTCAGAGATTCAGTTATATACCTATCCTACACCAGTCTAGAGTTCTACTGGAGAAGAGGTGCAGGGAACACACTCAAAGTCAGTTCCTGGAACTCATTTATTCTTAACTAATTACATCTAAGCAGTAAAAAAAGGGTTCCAAACCCTCTGATTAATTCAAAAGCTACACTATTGGCCAGAATTTTGACAAGGCCAGCAAAATTCTGAATGAGCTAGGAAAAAACAACACATAGTAAGACCAACAGAGTTAACAGCTACTAAAGGAGAAAACAAAAGGTAAACTAGACCATAAGGCATTACTGCAAGAACAACCTCCCTCAAGGAAGAAAAAGCGCTTTCCTTATAAAGGGACAATATCTTGTCCGTGTTCTGATCTGCTTGGCATAGTGTATCTGCTGAGTATTATGTTAGCAGGAACATTTTTAATCAAGTTACAACAGAACTTGCAATGAAGAATGCGAACATACCAATTTGACAGCCTCATCAGTTTCATTGGAAGCCACCACCAAAATTTCTGTGGTAGGATTGAAGGTTACACATGTAGCAGATGTAACTAGGTTCATTATGGCTTTAACTGGTTTAGGACGCGGTTTTTTGAGACAGCCATCAGTAGTGTACAAATTTACAACTCCAGAAGCTGAACTGAAAAACAGAAATTCAGAGATACCACACTAAGAGGTAACACAGTACACATCACAGAATCACAGAGTATTAGGAACTGGAAGGGACCTCGAAAGATCATCTAGTCCAATCCCCCTGCCAGAGCATCAGCTTGTTATCTACAGCCACCATCCAACTCAAAGTGTAATTTCCAATTATTTACTGGAGTTTAGGATAATTCTTTGTCTGGAGCTTGATTATGCTTTGGGGTTTACAACAGTACTTAAGTGTTTTTTGGGGAGGGCTTTTGCTCATATTTGAGGAGACATATAACTTTAAAGAGCCTTGCTAAGCTCATCTCTTACACAGAATGAATTCAAAGTAGTGGCAGCTTGGCATCAAAAGGCTCTGAAATAGTGTCAAGCTTTTTCATGTTTTTTTATTACCCTGTAGACTTAAATCTACCTTAAAATCCTCTTCTGGAGTGGACACACGAAGCACATACTGTACTTAGAGGTTTGCTGTTCTCATTTAAAAGAACTGATGCACTAGCTGCAGCTGCATCTGCGTAAGTATGCTTGGAGGCAGCTTTTCACATGCCAGCTTGCTCTCTTGAAGGAGCCAAATTAGAAGTACAGGAAAGAGAACTAGAAACAGGGGAAGAACCTGAATGACTATTTTTTTCCCTACAGAATTTGTGATACTTGTCAGTATCATTTCAAAATTAACATTCAAACCTCAATATGGCAACTGTAATACATTTGGAATCATTCTGGTTTTAAGTGTGTTAGGTATTTTAGATATCCATGGAACAAGTTACCATAAACAGTCAATACTCACCTTTATCTTTATTAAAACTAAGCTTATTCTATGTTCCTACACTCTCACCAGCCACCAGTCTCTTTCCTGAAGAGCTTCAAAATGAGATGGGAAGAAACTGTCAAATCCAAATCACTTACCCACATGCCACATACTGGTTGTTCTTTGAAACAGCAATGCACTTTCCTTCCAAAGAACCTTCATCTTCAAATTTGTGTAGACACTTCCTGCTTCTCACATCCCAAATGAAAACTTCACCTTCCTCTGGTTGCAAAATAAATAGGATTATAGAAACCACACAAACAGAACACATTGCTTGTCTAGTTTGGTAAAATAAATTGCATCAGATGACAACTATTCACTCATTTACAACTCTCAATTGTGAATCCAAATTAGAACAGGATATCCTAAGAAAACCCAAAACAACCAACCAAAACCCCAACCAACTAACGGCACACCAAAATAGTTAACTCCATTTAATGATCAGTCACTTCGTTGTACTTTCAGGCCAGACACTGGCATGAAGTCTTTTAACTACCTTTGTAAAGCAATGACTTATAAAAACTTAGGCAATTTAAATGTCATTATGTTTAGTGCTGCTGGAATACTTACTTGAATAGCTGTATATTTTACTGCTGTCTGGAGTGAAAGCAGATGCAGTGGATCTTCCATTGACCTTCATTGTGCTAATGAGTTCCTTTGTCTATAGGATGAAGAACAGCAATTCTGACAATGATGCTACCAAAAATCTGTGGAAAGTTGTTTCCATACTCCTGTCCTACAAAAATCTTAAGTTAGATACAGTGACATTCAAACAGCAGCATCGACATTTTCAGTGCCTGCAGACCAGAGCACAAGCCGATGAGTCCACGATCACTTTATTATCGCACAACCTCAGCTACTTCAATAAACACTCGTCTGGTCCCTCACTGAAAGATCTTCATTATATAACGGAATTGAACTTTTTAAAAAGGTATTTCTCCTAGTAAAAGTGTAAAACAAATCTATCTCCCATCATACAGTATTTTTTAATTTAATGCGTAGAGAATTTTTTCCCCTTATGAATCACAGTAGTTGGCATGATTCATGAACATGGCACACCAGCATGTGCCAGTCCCAAAAAAGCAGCCCTATCTATCTCCCACCCTCATACGCCTGTTTCCATGCTGAGGCCATTCCCTTTGCCAGCACAGTTTTTGTGTAATGAGTCAAAATAGAGCACTGATGTATGACTCTTCCCAGTTACAGCTTAAAATGCCTGTGAAACTCTGGCCTTAGCTCTATGAGTCCAGAAAGAACTGCACAGGCAGAATATTCTCAGACACCCCAGAGAAATCTTCCAAAGCTACAGCTGATTCAGCAAGGCTGTCACAGTATGTGTCATACCTTTGTTATGACTGAAAGCTAGAGAGCTTTTCAGATTAAACATATGCAAGCAGATTCGAAAGGGAAAAGCTATTTAGAAACTGAAGCTACATGAACTATGAAGAGAAACTACCTTCATTGACAACAAGTGAAGGTAGCCTGAAGTTCCAGTAAGAAGCATATACGAGCCATCTGGAGAGAGTTCAAAGTCTCTGAGAAATCTTTCGTCCACACCTTCAAAAAGAGATTCAGAACTTTAAATTAGCATTATTTATTCCTTCACACCAACATTCAGGGGGTTGATGAATATGAATCAGAACGGATTCCAGCTTTTCACTTCTGTAATATACTTTTTTAGAGTAAAGCTCTAAATCTTGTTTATGTGTGACAATTATTTTTTAATATCCCAGATTAAAGGTACTGAAGTAAAGGTGCCTGAAGGTGAGCTCAAAGTACAGCATCCAATAATTCACTGCACTTCCTTTTAAAGCAAATTCATATGCTTTAAATTTGGGGCAGCTGCAACAATGCCCAGACATTTACAGCGTTATAAAAAACATACCTCTTACTTTCTGTACAGGGATAATGTTTCCACTCATCATATCATACACGAAGAACATTTTATGATGAGTACCCGTGGCTATAACTTGTTCTCCATCAGCACTGAAACGAGCCTTATAAATTGGAAAACTCTCTAAATAGATGCTCTGTATTTTTGGATTCCTTATACCATCAACCTTCGAAAAAAACCAGATTATCACATTAAGGAACATACCAAACACTTTTACACTGAAAATGCATAGCAACTAGCTACTATAAGAAACTTGAAACAGTAAGAGGTACATCAGTTTGAAACATTCATCTCTTCCTCTCTTCTCAATCTGCAAATAACCTGGCAAGTCTTGGCTTCTCACTCTGTATTTCAGGCACTCCTAGCTTTCCTGGATAGACCTCATTCACCCTTCCCAGTCTTGGCCATGCCTTCTTCAAATATTCACTTCTATTATGCTTTTCTAAACAAAAACAGACCATTTGCATTGTTGCTCCTTTTGCTGTTTCTCACAGTCCTGTGAGTGCATAAAGTTCATCCTGCATCTTGGACCATTCCACTGATACTGGGCTACGCTCACAGTTCCTAAATGGAATTAGGAGCTTCAGTGTTTAGAGGAGCAGGGTGGGAGTGCCCCAGTCTCTCCACCCCAAAAGTGATTTCACAGCAATACTACAGTCTTAAATAAAAGCTGTCTGTTTACCAATCTACAGGGTTTACAAACAACTTTAAAAAACTCACCTCATTAGTCTTCATCACTGTGAAGCTTAAAATCAAGCATTTTTGAAATAAAACCTTCAGCTAAAATCTTAGATACAACTGTGTCTCTAGTCTGCAAGTATTTGATTATGAAGTCACAGACAGAAATTTTATCCCACAAGATGCCTTCAACCAAGCAAAATCCACTGTAGCCACAACCACTCCAACCCCTGTGTGTACATCATGACAGGAAGACAGAAGTCCCTCATTCCAGACTATCTCAAGCATATTTATAAAATACAGATTCGGTGCTAGGGAACATTTACACATTAAAGATTTAAATCCCTCACCTGAAAGAGTGACACAGATCGATCATGTCCAGCAGTCATGACAACTTGAGCAGATGGATGGAACTGCACAGTTGCCAGCTTTCCATCAGCAAAACGTTCCTGATTAGCAGGCAAGCAAGTCTTTAGCTGGAACACAGATCAAGCAGTTAAAAAAAAAACCATACAACTTAGGTGGTTTTGCTTCTCCTGATGAGCAAGCAATTTAATTGCCCTTTACCCTATAAAAGCAGGATTTCAAGCCCTATGAGGAACACACATACAGTAAGAAGTTGCTTCCATGCAGCAGTACAGACCTAAGATAAATGAGTTTACCTTATCAGATTTTAAAAATAACAGTCTTTGTAAAACTACTTGCATACTGACTCATCTGAAATGGCTGCAGAAACTCTCACTTGAGCCTATCATTCTTATTTTCATGATGTGAACTATCCAATTAGTTCAACTCTTTAGTTCCCAGTTACAAAGAAGTTCACACAATCTCTAAGTTTACTGCCCAAAGACCAACAGCAAAATCAAAGTGTGTATGAATCAAACTGAGTTGAAATACTGCTGGCCTTTACCTTCAAAATACCTCTTGGCAGAGACTCTGAGCTTGATATGAAATTTCCAGTCCTGCACAGCAGATCATCATCTTCATCAGTGTCACCTAATCAGGACAGAGCACATGGCAAAGACTAATTCCAGAAACACTCTCACATCAACACCTACAAATTCCTTACAGAAACAAATTTCATTAAAATACACTGAATGAAAGAATAAAGCTGGCCTATCCAGCCAGTGATCACACTACCAAAACTAAGAAAACATCAAAAACAGTTCTTTTCTAAGATTCTGAATAGGGAAACACAGACATGCTGATTAGAATGATAAAGGATTTATATTTACTATCACTTGAAGTTCTTTTGGGTTTCTTCCTGTTTTCTAAATCAGCCCAAGCAGGAACTCCTCCCATAGCTTTCTGAAACCTACAAAGACAAAAAAAAGTTTAAAAACCACAAGTTTTTGAGAAATTTCCTTCATGTAGTAAGTATTGACAAAATGTACAGTCCAAACTTAGCAATACTGCTTGCACTTAAAAGTATCACAGAATTATTGAGGGTGGAAAAGCCCTCTGAGCTCATCCAGCCCAGCCCATGACCTAACACAACCTAGACCATGGTACTGCCAGGTCCAGTCTCTCCTTAAATGCATCCAGGGATAGGGACTCCACCATCTCCCCAGGGCAGTCCATTCCAGCATCTGATCACCTTTTCCATGAGGAAAGGCTTCCTAACATCCAACCTAATCCTCCCTTCTCATCCTGATAGCTGCCTGGGAAAAGAGGCTGACCCCCACCTCTACAACCTCCCTTCAGGTAGTTGCAGAAAGGGAGAAGGTACCTCTGAGACTCCTCTTCTCCAGATTAAACAATCCCAAATCCCTCAGCCACTGCTCATCACACTTTCCTTCGAGTCCCTTGCCCAGCCTCACTGCTCCTCTGAACCTGCTCGCTCTCCAGCATCTAAAACACCATGCAAGTTTTTTAAGCCTGTGTTTTGCTGACTTCCGAAACGTGAAACTAAAGCAAAATTGATACCAAGCATTAAAGCTCTATTCTCTGGAGCAAAAATATGAATGCAAAGACAACCCAACCATGTCTAAAGTTCTGCTTCGCAATCTGACTAAATCCACGTCCCAGGTAATTCTTCTGTATCATCATACAGCTTCCATTTTCCTATATGCTAATGACTATAACAATCTTCTTATACAAGATCCTAGAACACAAATTGGCTTGCTTACCTCTACCAACATAAGTATCCAGCAAATTACTGTAGACAATGCTAATGCACATTATACTTGCCGTGCTAAGTATTAACTTAGATTTAAAAGCACTGTAAATACTCTAATAAGCACTAGCTTTAAACAGGTTCCATGAATACAGTGGATAAGGAGCTGGTGAAACACGGGTTTGATGGGTGGACCACTAGATGGGTAAAGAATTGGCTTGATGGCCGCACCCAAAGAGTG
>JAOXOE010000787.1:10262501-10279863 GCA_028565055.1 Phoeniculus purpureus
GAATGGAGCAAAGCTGGAGCTGGGTAGACTTAGACTGGATGTGAGGAGGAAGTTCTTCACCGTGAGAGTGGTGAGAGTCTGGAATGGGCTGCCCAGGGAGGTGTTTAAGGCCAGGCTGGATGAGGGTCTGTCCAACCTGATCTAGGGTGGTACGTCCCTGTCCATGGCAGGGGGATTGGACTAGATGATCTTTTGAGGTCCCTTCCAATCCCTAATGATTCTATGATTCTACAAAAGTGACTCTGAATGTCATATAAATGTATATTATACTACTTTTTAGTTAGCCACAACAAAAATAATGAGACTCACTGTTCTTCAAGTCGTCTTTTCAGCCTTTTCTTAGTCATTACCTTTTCAGCATCACTTTTCATGAAATCTTTCCGATATCTATGGGTCATGTCAACACTAGAAGAACAAAACACACAGAACATTCAAATCATTTTACACTGAAGCCACCTCGAGACAGTCTTCCTTGTGTCTCATAACTTCGACCAGTGAACTTCAACTTACTTCTCCTCAGCTTCGTCATCTTCATCCACCCAGGCAGGCTTTTTGGAAAAGATTTCACCTTTTGCTTCATTTTCTACTTCCGAATCACTGCTCGCCTCCTGGAGACTTTTTCCCTCGGTCGCACTAGGCTGAAAATAACCAAACAGACCACCTTAGCCCACCCACGATGGCTGAGACAAGACAGACCGGGTCGACGGCGCGAGTCCCCCGCATCGCCCCCCGAGGGACCTGGCCGTACTCGCTGGGCTCCAGCCAGGCGATGTAGCAGCTCGTCCTCCTCCACGGCGAGGCTGTCGCCGAACACCAGCTCCTCCAGGTCCCCCATCTCCCGCAGCTCCTCCGACTCCCGCGGGTGAAGAGAGCGAAGTGCCTTCAGGTGCCGGGCGCGGCGCTTCGCTTCCTCTGCCGCCTGCCTGGCCGCTGCCCGCTGGGCCGCTACCGCTTCCGCTGAGGGCTGAGGCCGCTTCACTCCTTTTCGCGTCTTCTGCATTTTGTTCGCTGCTGGGGTTTTGGTGGTTGTCGAGGTTTTGTTGGATTTCCCGGGTCTCTTCAATTTCTTCACTCTCTCCGTTTTCGGAGCAGCCCCGGCCGGGCCCAAACCTGCGCGTTTCATCGCTCCTAGCGGGGCCACACGCACCGGAACCGGAACACGCGAGCTCACGCAAGGACACGTGATCCCATCCCTAGCACCTTTCTTGTCCCGCCCCCAGACTGTGATTGGCTTGCACTGCTGCCCCTCCTCAGCCCATGTAATCTTGACACACCCCTTGCCCCAGGATGCATCACGTGACCCCCTTTCTTTGCCTTCTCCCCCCAATCCCCCACCCCGCGTTCCACGTGATACGCCCACGGCTGGGCCGTTCCATTACGCTCTCGGGAGAGGAGCCCGACCTCCTGTGACAGCAGTGGCCGCTCCTCGCTGCGCAGCGCCTCCCGACGCGTACTATTGCCGTTCCTAGAGGCGCAGGGATTCGCACCGGGACTATTCGCGCTCTCCCCAACCTCTGTCCGGGCGCTTGGTACCCCCCTCACTCCCCAATGGTTTCTCCCGGAGAGTTGCGGCGTGGGGTGGTTACGACGAGGGAGGCCGCCCCGCGCAGCCGGGACCCAATCGGTGAGCGGAGGGGCCGGGGCCACGCATGCGCGCGCGCGCCGTGCTCGTGTTGTTGATGTTCCGGCGCTGGGAGCCGCGTCCTGTCCTGCGGCGCTGCCAGAGGCTGAACGCGGCCGGGGCCGCCTCCTGCCCCGCCGGGCCCGGCCCCTCGCAGGGGGAGGCGGCAGGCGGAGGGGGCCGAGCCGAGGGGAGGGGGCAGCGGTAGCGGGCGGGCGGCTCCTGCCTATGAGGGCCTGATGGAAAACACAAAGGAGCTGGTGAGTCCCCGCGCAGACCTAGGGAGGGCGGCCGGCCGGTAGCTGCTGCCTCTTTGAGGGGAACAGGAGAACTTCCCGAACTTCTGGGGAGCAGGAGGACCGTGTAGTAGGACAGGGGGCTGAGAGACACCCCTCGGTGTCCGGTGGAGGTGGCAACTGCAGCTGTGTGGACGGCAGCAGCCCCAGCCCCTTTCGGATTGGGATTGGAGGAAGGAACAGCCCGGGGCAGGGGATCTCCGCCAGGGCTGGCTCAGGGTTAGGTCTCTGCCCAGCGCTGGCCGCCAAAAGTTTCCTGCGGGCGGCCCGAGCGGTCCCAGGGGGTCCCCGGGGCGGAGGGGGGCGGAGTCTGTGACCCCCCGGGAGGAGCCGCGGGCACGTGGAGGCGGAACGGCAGCTGCCCCTTTGTTATGGTCCGGGGCTCTGACTGCTTCCCCCGGCCCCTGGGGTGGGATTTCTTCCTTCCCCTTTCCCTTTGCCCTCACACGGGGTTGGCAGTAAAAGTTCCTGATTGTGCCCACCGGCCGCTAACGCTGGGCCCGCAGCCCCGCTCCAGCGCTGCTCCCCCAGCAGCTTCCCCCACAGTTAGAGCTTCTGAGGGCCGAGTTTCCACTGGGGCTCCTTTCCATCGTTCTTTAGCGTTAGCACTTGAAAAGTTTGAGGCTCTTTGCATCCAGTTCCTTCGCCCATGTAGTTTTTTATGACTTTCTATTGTGACTTTGTTCTTCATGCGAGGAGAGCGATAAACCAGTGAAACCAGTTTCACTTTCAGGCTGCAGCTGGAAGTGCTTTAAAGCCCAGCGATTTCTGCCCAGTGTGGCTTTGCAGAGAAATAAAACAATCCGACTACAAAGCGTATGTTGATTACGATAGAAACTATTGCATGTGAGAAAGTAATTAATTTTCAAATAACCCTTTAAGATCTGGGTGGCAGCCCTTGTGGTTTTGAGTTTTTTCACATCTAAACCCAGTGAAAACTGAATGCTGCAGGGCAGCCTTCTGTATTTTAAATTGAAATTATTTTGCAGGTTTGAGAACCTGCATTGACTTACTCGCTTGTTGTATTTGTTTATTGCAGTCTGATTTCGACTTACAAGGAGTGGAATAAAAAGGCTCTGAGAGTCTAATCTGGAACATTAAATGGGAACTAAAACTGTATATTCCTTTTAAAAAGCAGTCAAACTTGGTAGGTTAGTCGTCTTTACTTGTTGCTTCTGCGTAGGGATCATTTTGGGGAAGTGTGTAAATGTTAGCTGCAGGGAAGCAAAGCAAAACTTTATACTCCTAAGTTACTGTTTATACCACAGGTGTCATTCTTGAGCCTGTGGAGCCTTGTGCCTGTGCAAAAGGCTGAAAGTAAGAATTCTGTTCACTGTTGTTGCCCAAGAGCTAGATGACTGGCAGTAATGATATAAGAGTGTGCAAGTTCTCTCTCATCGGCTTTCTTTTACGTTCTAAAATTTAATTTTGCAAGGCTTTTGATACCTTCTGCCAACTACTACTGCATACCTTCATTCCTCAGGTAAGTATACACAGGGCATGTGTGTTATTTTGCTGGCTCTGAGCACAGGGAATTAATTCAGCTATTGGAGACTTTGCTTTTGGGTTGGTGGTTTTGGGGTTTTTGCATTTAAATTGTTTTGTTGGGGTTTTTTTTAAGTGGTAATACAGTGTTTAAAGTGACATATTTGCTTCTTCCTTATAATCCTCTACAGTCTTTGTAGAAACATTGTGGAGTTTGTAACAGATTTTCAGTTTTCTCAAAACTCATATTTTTTTTTGTATTAATCATCCTAACTCTGTCTCCAAAATCACCTGCTAATTTGATTATTTTTTTTATGTAAGAGTCTCCCCTCTTGTGTGCAACCCCCTGGGGAAGAGGCTATGGACAAAACCATTGGCAAACAGCAGAAACTGGCTTCAAACAAAATGCTGTCATACGTAGCGAATGAAGAGACAGGAAAAAACATTTCTGTAATTTTCCAGCAGAGATTTTACTTATAGTAAGAGTGGAAGGCACTTTTCCAGTTAGAGGTGAGTTACTTGTATTAAAAAAAAAAAAGCTTGGTTGGCTTTGATTTCCAGGAATCCCAAGATGTTTAGCTTGGGGGATTTATTTGTTTGTTTTTAATGAAAGCCGGACGTGTTTTGTTTAAATTGATACCATGTTTGAGTTTTCTTTTTTTGTCACGCTATGAGGCACAATTAGACTTCAGTTCCAAGCTGGTTTTACTACACTAAAGTATTTGGGCCAGCTTATATTCAGAAGAGTTTTAATAAATTCATTCCATCGCTTTGTTTCCTTAATGCTGACATCTGAAGCTAAAACCAAACTTGTAGCATAAAACGCTGTATACATTTTTGAAGTTAAAAGCTGTGCATGAAACTTAATACTAAGTGGAAATATGCTATATGAAATAGAAGATCTGTTAAGGATATGTGATTAAATGAGTGTCTTAACACAACCTTGACTTCAAGGTTTTGGTGACCTCACTGCTGACCTTGGCCTCAAATACCATCTGTCCATACTTGTGTCACGTTTTAGAGGGCTAGATGTGAGAATGAGAAGTGTTGCCTGTTTGAATAGGTGCTAGTAGGTCTTTGTTAAGCTAAAGCTCTGCTACTGAAAGCTCTCAATTGCTGCCTTTCTGAAATCTGATTCAGTAGTAACAACAACCCCTTTTGTGACTGTTTTGGATCATTGTCCTTGGGCCACATGCACTTACTGGAGAGCAGGAAGCTTGGTTATTTAATAATGGGGTGGGGTTTGTAGCAAGTTATCACCTTTGAAATACTTGCCAATACTTTTTTTCTGCTAATACTTGTGTCATCTTCATCAAGACACTAAAGCAATTTTCTGAGTATTTTATATCTAATGTTAAATAGTTTTATTTTTTGCTTGGGGCACAAAATAAATAATAGGAACAAATAATTCCTTCGTGACACTTTTTTTATGCTTAGAGTTCTTAATGCTCAAAGAGTGAGTGTTGTAGTGTGCTGAGCAACTAAAACTCTGCGTGTGTGTATTTATGTGACTATGTTGTTCAAGAGACTGAGAGACTAGTGATTTTTTTCATATTGGTTTAGAGTTGCCTTCCTGCTTTTAGGAAAACCGGTTCCTTAACTACATTCTTTTATGCTACCATTAACCTTGTGTAATGGTTAATTAAGAGTATTTCTTAAAAATCCATTGTTGCCAAGTATTCACTGGGAGGAGAGGAAGAACAGGAAAATGGGAAGTTGAGCAAAATAAGAAAGCAGTTGTTAAGAGTTCCTTTCTCCACCCATCCCTTCAATAAAGAAAAATATGCAAGAAACACACCCCCACCCCCCCCAGCAAATAGTCCTACAGGCTTCTTTGCCGGTCGTGCTTACCATACACTTTGTATTGCTGTGTCTAAAAATCTTTCCTGTTGAAGAACTAGTAATCTCATTAGGAAAATAAGCCTTAGCCAGTATGCCTAAAAGTTTGGTTTGCTGTTCTGTCTGTGCATCACTTCTGCTTACTGTACTAGTGGACTCTTCATCGGTAGTGGAGTTACTAAACTGCTGCTCTTTTGGTGTGAACTCAACTACAAGGTTCTATGCTTTGTTGTGAGCCAGACTCCTGCTCTGAGTGCGTTTTGCACATAGGCAGGGTATTATTCCCTCCATGGATTGATGTTACCACAGTTGTAATTGGTAGTGTTATTACTACTGTGAGTTGCCATAGCTTTTCCGAGTGGGGGACTGCGTTCTCATGAACAGAGTTCCAAAGGGAACACCTTGCAGGCAATAAGCTGGTCTTTCTGAGGCTTCTCTTCCAAGAGGTGCTGCAGCTGCCATTGTTAGGTGCTGCTTTCTCAGGCAGACAAGATACGATCCTTCAGCTGGAAGGCACAGTAAGGCAAACTGCTGCTCACCACTTGTGAGAACTCTGCAGCAATTGCTGCTGGCTGCTGCTGTTACCAAAGCAGCTGCTTTGTCTCAATTGCAGTTCTCTTTGGGGCATGTATTGTCCTTTTTGTAATGATGCCTGCTTTGACCTTCGGAGTCATAACCCAGCTTTTTTCCACTTCAGCTGTTGGAGATCCAATTCTTTTTTAGACCCCATCTAAGTTCTACAGGAAGTGTTGCCACAGATTCCAATGCTATTCACTTGTTTCTACAGTTGCTGTGTTTTGGCATGGGTTAGAAAGAAACTTAATGGTGTTTATTATCAAAATAGAAATTATTTAATCTGCTCTAGCAAAATTCCAGCACAGGTATTTGCATATCATCTTCCCTAACTTCCTCCTACTTCTGCTCACAAAGTACTTTGCATTTTTTTTGGTGCAGAACTGTAACTTTTCCAAGTCTCCTAAAACGTATTTTGAGTGGTTTCCTCAGAACCACAATTCACGTAACTAAGACTATCCTACCTAAATTACATAAATTGCATTCAATGTTTTGTAAAAACTACAGTATTATTTTAAAACTATAAGCAAAGCTGCTGTTTGGAATCTTTTATAACTTCAACTGGGACAGTTTGGTTAAGTACAAAGTAAATGGAAAGGTGATACATGGTTAAACTTCACAGGTTTGACCATTGCCACTTGTACAATGCTGAATAATCATTTTCTTAGTAGATGGCCCAACTTTTGTTGAAAGAAAGTGAAAATCTTTTTCATCTCTGGATTATTTGGCAAAGAGGACTTGGCAGTAGTATTGAGGTTCTAAATATATGTGATGCCAAAAAAAAAAATCCAACTGTGCTATTGTGGTATCTGTGATTGTGATCTTGCACCATGCTTCAGCTTGCCTAGAGCAGCCTGTCATCCCTTCTGTGCCTCTGGTCCTTTATCTTGTCCCCAACTTCTTCCAAGTTTTTCTTTCACATTTGGTGCAGTGGGAATCAGCACTGGCTCTAGACCCTCTCTGCTGCAGCATTGAGAATCAGAGGAAATAGTCTACACTTCTCTCCCTTATGAGCTGCTACAGCATTAGAGCCTCTTCTGCCAGCAAAAAGTACTGGTCAAGGCAGAATTGCTGGGTTGTCCAGTCTGGAATGGAAAAGGAACGTCCCAGGACTACCCTGAACTGCAGCCTCCACTAAAGGGTTGAAGTTCTCCTTTGTGTGGGATGAGGCCCTAATCTGTTAGTGAAATCAGATCAGCTGACTTAGGGAGGATGAGTGAATGAGGGAGGGAGATCTTGCTTCTTATGGGTTCTGAAACCATGTGCTAAAAGGCGCCACAGTGTTCTCTGATTACTGCTGTGAGGGGTTAATACAGTATCACATTTTATTTCTTAGCACAGACTGTGGTCAAGGAAAGTTTAAATTTAGTGAGAGATTAAGGAGTTCATGAAATCTTGAGCAAGATGACTTGTCTTCATGTTCTGATCTGTAAATTACTGGCACTGTTCACAGAACCTGTAACCATGGCAACGTTGTGCTCAACTTCTGCTTTAATCTGCACACACGTGCACACACAAACAAATAACTGATCTCGTATCTTGTTGGCTGACAGCATCAGTAATAGCGCACTGGTTAGACTGGTTACCAGCACAGGTCAGGACTAGGTTTGGTTCTGCCATTGCTCCCTGTTTTCTTTAATGATCCCAAGGGTTACCCTGTCTGCTTCAGGCACACGTCAGTTCCTTCAACGAGTTGTCAGGTTATGCCCCCGTCCTAAGTTTTCATTTGTTTTAGTATCATTTCGAATTCGTGGCTGAGCAGTTGCCTGCATAACTGACTGACATTGCCTCTTTGCTGGTTTGTTTCAGAGCTGCTTTAAGTGTTGTGAATTTGTTTTCCTTATTGCATAGCCTTTTGTGCTTATTGAGCTTTATTTGTGTTTTTTTTTTACTATTTTCTTATTGAATTCTGGGACTGGGTCAGCATGGAAATCAGTTTTCCCTTTTAACTATAAGGAAATCCTTTCATAATAGGATTTAGTTTAGATTTCAAAAGGAGACTAGAGAATATTTCAATCAATGGATACTGTGGCAGAGAAAGACTCGGATGAGATCCAACAATGAAGATGTTCAGGCATACACTCTCTAGGAAAGGGATTTGGAGAATTACTGCGATGAAGTCTTAGAGCTGTGGATCCAAATGCAATTTAAGGAGGAAAATGCCAGTGGTATATTACTGGTTCTTTTAGTCTACAATGAATTTTATATAAAATTAGCTCTTGGAAAAGAAAGTAGAGGCAAAAGCTTTCCTGATATCTTTTCTGTTTTCGTGGCTATACCTCATTCTCCTAATTTGTGGTTCTATCACAGGACTGTTTTTTGTCTTCTCTATCTGTTATTTCTTCTCAAACTAAGTAAATTCTGTTAAGGATAAAGGAAATAGTTAGAAAATGACAATTTTTTTTCTTCTAGTTTAATGGGGGCAGCTCATGTAACAGTAGCCTTGGTTCAGTAGAGCTGTGTAAGATACAAAAATGTATGTATTGGTTGCGCATCAAAAAAGGTATTGCTAATCTAACATGTGTGCTGGAAATTGCTTAACAGTTACGTGTTCTTCAGGATTGCGTGACTCTCTTCTATCTCAGGTTTTTTTGGTTCCAGGAAAACTATTATGTAACAAGATTTTGTATATGACAGTGGCAAATTAGTCACCTTTCTATCTTTTAGCATTTATACAGACCCTATTGCCATAGTAACGAGCTCTCCATAATTGTTAATGTATTAATCTTCAGAACAGCCCTGTGAGGTAGAGAGGTATTCCTGTTTGACACGTGAGCAACTGATTCATAGGCAGACAGAGATTTATCGATAACCCCTCAAGCCAATGAGAGCTCAGATATTTCAGCTCATTTCTGTTCCTGTGGTATCAGTGCCCTCTTGGTGGAACTGCCTCTTCTCTGCTCAGCTTTCTCAGATGAATGAATTTTTAGTGCAGTTGGCAGCAGCTATCTGGAATGTGCTCATTTGCATATAAAATCGGTGTGGCTGTCATTACTCAGCACTTCAGGTTTAATGAAATCTGAAGATACCCAGACAAGGAAATGTATGGACTGCTACAGGATATTCTCAGTGGATCGAGAGAGCGTTTTCTTCCTGTATATCGCAATACCAAGCATGGGCTGGTTCTGTCTATACCAAGACAAATTTAATTGGTGATATATGGCTCCTATCTCCATGCTGATAGAGCAGTTTGTTAGTACATCCACTTTGGAAGGCTGAGTTTGACCTTTGAAACTTTTTAAGCTTGACTTTGAAATGTTTGCATTTGGAATGCTCTGCTGTTCTTGGGGGGGTTTGTTGCTTGTGTTTATTTTATTTTATTTTTAGACAGAACATACTTCACGAGCAGAAAGGAAAAGACGCGATTCATTCGGGATGTTTGACGGTTATGATAGTTGTAGTGAGGACACCAGCAGCAGCTCCAGTTCAGATGAGAGTGAAGAGGAGGTTGCTCCGTTGCCATCCAGTCTCCCAATTATAAAGAACAATGGACAGGTCTATACTTACCCAGATGGCAAATCTGGCATGGGTAAGTGCTGCAAGAGTATGGAGTTGGATATTGGTGGGGTTTAGCTTGTGCTGGGGTTTGTGAGGGTCCAGTCCCAGGTGTTGGTCTCAACTGAAAAAACAGCTGAAAGATTTGGGCTGGTTTGTTTTGGGAAGAGGAAATTTCTTGGTTAAACTGAAATAAGATGGATTTTGAATCAGTGTGGGAGCATCCACCCTCCCATCAGATGCCTGTTTTATTTATATATGTGTATGTTCTCATGTACATTGGTTTTGTTCTGTGAGCTCCTGAGGAAAAATGTCAGTGTATTCTCTCCATACTTGGGCACACATTCTCATTCTTTCTAGCTTTTTATCTATACAATTTAATAAAATGTTTATTCCTACGCTAGAAAAACTCCAGTACTGCTACTGTGTAAACTGTTGGTGCATATCTGCTCACTACCCACTATCTGTGAGCATGCCAGAAAAGAATTTAAAAGGGAAGATTGCTTTTATAATCAGGGAAAAAATATTTTAGCCAGCATTATTACTGACTGGCAGACCTCTCTCTAGGTAGACTCCTCCTTTTGTCTCATTTGTGTAAGTTGGTCACAAACTAATTCATTGCAGAACAACTCTGTGGATAATGGTGTCAGCCTCTGAAGTATATGATTCCTGCTAGAAGAAAGTATTTTGTGAGCTGGGGTAGTATGGTTATCCTAATTCATAATTCAAAAAAGAAATCTGGTTTTATTTCAGATTGGAAGTATACATATTTAGAGGAAATCAAGATTGTCAGGACCAGATTCAAAGCAGGTGTTTCCCTGAGAACCATAGAAACACGGAAGTCTGATTTAGCTGGGTCATTCACTCCTAGCAATAGTATAATTAATAGGGAGCAGAAAGGAGGTACCAATGAACTTTGAAGTTCTAGTGTTTCACTGACTTTGGTGGTGGTGATCTTTCTTGAAGTTAGTTGTTATGCCATCCTCATCTGGGCAAAACCCTGAGAAACTGTTTGGTGGTGCCACCTGCAGGATCTTCCTTATGTCAAGTTTGCTCTGAATTTTTACTGAAGTCTTTATTGCACTCTGACTTTTGACTTCTTCTCTCCTGTGGTTAGCTACATGCGAGATGTGTGGAATGGTTGGTGTCCGTGATGCTTTTTACTCTAAAACAAAACGCTTCTGCAGCGTGTCATGCTCCAGAAGCTATTCTTCGAACTCCAAGAAGGCCAGCATTCTGGCCAGGCTTCAGGTAGCGGTACAGACACCATTTTCTTTATATACTTCTTACAGTCTGTGTTTGTAAAACCATGTTTTAAGATGAGTCGCGTTTCTTAAAACATAAAAATTTTCACGTAAGTGACTTTCTAAGCTGGAACTCAGAAGTGTTTCAGTAATGAGGAAAGGACTTTGCTCAGCAGAGCAAATTACAGACAATACAATAATTATTTCAGCTCTGCTTCAGTGGCCCTCCTGCAAGTAAACAATCTTCAGTCTATATTTTGATTTAGGTGATCCTGCTCTGACAGGGGGATTGGACTAGATGATCTTTTGAGGTCCCTTCCAATCTCTAATGTTCTGTAATACATTATGTAGCAACTAGAAATGTCATGCATGCTTTAGCCAAGGTACTTTCTGGCTTTAGAGGCCAAAAAGGTTTATTGAGAATTGTTTTGTTTTAAATTACTCCTTAAAAAGTCAGGAAGGTGTAATTGGAACATGAAAGAAAATGGGTAGAAATGTCAAGAAATCCCATTATATCCTCTCAAATTTATCCTAACAAATGCCAAGGAATTGCATTGGTATAAATGAGATTGAAAGTTCCTCTTTTGACCTGCTTTTAAAAGATATCTGTTTTTCAGGTAAAGAACAATGAATCTATAATGCTGTTCAAGTTGGAATGCTAGTACAAAAGTCATCTTTTGGACATTCTTTGCTACTGGTTTTTAAATTTACTTAATACTCTCTGTAGTTTTGTGATACTTAGTCAACTTCCATTCTGTGTTGTTCTGATTTTAGTTAAATGTGCCAGGGATATGCTACAGAGCTGTGTAAGTTTCCTGATGGGAGTTTGGAAAGTTTTTATTTACTTTGGTTTTTCTGTTTTTAGGGTAAACCTCCAACGAAGAAGGCTAAAGTTCTCCAGAAGCAACCCCTGGTGGCTAAATTAGCAGCATATGCTCAGTACCAAGCAACTTTACAAAATCAGGCAAAGACTAAGACAGGTAACAGCACATGAACAGAACTGAAATTCTTGCTAATACAAGATTTGTAGCTTGTTAGCAGCTTCCTAAATAAACTAACTTTGTCTTAACAGCTGTCCCTGTGGAAGGTTTCAGCTGGGGTAACTACATCAATAGCAATAGCTTTACAGCAGCTCCTGTTACCTGTTTCAAACATGTAAGTACTGTTTCAATGTGTTGTCTTTCTGTTTGTGTGTGCCTGAGAGAGTGCGTGACATGTTGATTATTGAATCAATTTTTGCTAAACCTTCATATCCAGACATGTTTTATGGCCTTGGACTGTGCAACTTATATTGTTAACTGTGTGAGTATGACAGCTTTTTAGATAGGTGTGTCTGAATTTTATCTGCCCTTTAAAACCAAACTGAACATGATACCAGTTGCTCCCATCATACATGCTCTCATAAACCAAGGAAAAAGTGAAGGGAGTATCTGAACAAATTCTAAAGTTCTTTTTCCTCATATTTAAGGTGCTAAATTGTCAAATACACTACAGTGTATCACATCAACACACCACGTCAAGCAATATTAGAAAAAGATGCTGAAGACTGTTTAAATTATTTCAGCCAATAGTATCACATGTCTGGATTTGGTTGGCTATTCTCCTAGTTTGTAAATTCTCCCTGCCAGTCATGCTGCAGGTAGTGTAGAAATAGAGGGAAATTAAGGCAATTATAAATTGAAATTGAAGCAGCTGGCTTGCGTTACAATTACAAAAATTCCAAATAAAAAGTCATCAGTTTTTACAGACTATACTTAAGGGATGAGAAGAATATTTAGCAGCATCTGTCTTTGTTAAATTACAATTATTAGATTTGTTTTTTATAACGTATTGCCAGTACTTGCTCTCTTCTAAGTAAAAAGTCTGGAAGATGAGGTGTTTTCTCAACATACTTTTTTTATTTGTGAAGTTGAAGTGTTTAATCTTTTCGCAAAAGTTGTATTTTGCTTAAAATTATCAGATGAGAATTAGAATAAACATTTGGCTTTATGGAAGCTCTCCATAAGGGAGGAGACATTTTTTCCTGTCCTGTTCTGGAATCCATGCTGGGCCCTGTCAACTCATAAATCAATAGGCGTCAAGGGCTCTTGGCAGTTGGCATTTTATGAATATCACCCTAATTTATGCTCACAGGCCTTAACTATAGCCCAGAACACAGCCCTGCATTAGTATAGCTTTGTGAGCATGTGTGCAGTTCACTTTCACAATGGTGTATGTGCATGTGCTATAAGAAGTAATTTGAGAAGTGCATATCAAAAGGTATTGTTTGATAACAGAGATTCTGCTGCTCAGTGGATGGCATCCTTCATTAGGGAAACTAGCATTTCAGAATGGAAACATTTAAATCTTGACGTTCTCCCTGTATGAGAAAACTCAGTTTCAAAGTCTTTCAATGCCCCTAAAAATGCCTTTTGTATTTCCCTGTGACCTTCATTTCAGACCTCAGCATTGAGTAACACTAATAGAGTTCCTTTGCAGTACTGCAGCTATACCTGCTTTAAGGTTCAGGAAACTGAAGTAGAGAAGCTGCTCTGCTTTAGGAAGCCTATGATATAACCAGCACTGAAGTTTTTTCTGTTAAATTGTGTTAAATCAGGTACACTGCTGCAAGAAGGAAGCTGTTTAATGTTTTAATGCTGTGTTATAGCTTAGTAACAGACCATGTGCTCATTGCTAACCTGCATCCCGATTTAATTCTCTTCTAAATAATTTTTACTTTCTTCTGTATTTGCTTTTATTAGCTCAAACCATTCCTAGAAATGAAAGCAACTACAGTGCTCAGTCATTTATCGATACTACTTCATGCACAATTAATAGTAATTATTGTTTTCAACTCTATTGCTAGTCAGTTGCACATTTCCTGAAGTTAAGAATTTTTCAGTCTGTCTTCCAGTTGGGTTTTATTTTGAGCCGAAATATTTTCATTCTCTCGGTTTCTTTTGTTACTACAGTAGTTAGTTCTCAGGGAACATTTCCAGGCCTTTACTCTAGGTGGCATTGCTTTGCTTCCAACGTTTTGCACATTGTCTTCTCTGGATTTACCTTTTGTGGGGGTTCTGTTCGCATAAGGTTTCAGCAGAGTATCCTTAGGCTTCAGGAACTGGTAGCATCATTTTGCCATTACAGTTCTGATTCAGGATTCAAGTCTGATATCAGAACCACGTTGGTGCCATCCAAAACCTTTAGAAGCTATGAGAGCTTTAGAAATCATAGAGCTCACTTAACCTGGGAGATCTTTGTTCAGCTCAGCATGTGCGATACTTAGCCTTTAAGTGCTCCTGTCAAACAGGACCTTCCTGATTGCAACTTACCTTGCAGAGAAGGCAGCCGCTATGTTCACAGATAAACCCTCCCAGGTCACCTCCCGGAGCAGGAAGTGATGATCCAGATCTTCCTTTTTTTGGGGGTGATGTGAAGTGGATCTCTTCATCATGAGCCTGAAAGGTAAATTTGTTCTTACCTGTAAATAATGGTTCTGCTAGTTCATTCTATGCCAATCCAGACTTCAGTTACCCTTCCAGCCATTTAGCACTTACACAGTGCTTTTTCAGTTTTTCAAAGCGCTATGCAAGCATTGATTAATCAGATGAAGACAGAGAAGACATGAGGGAAGATGGCCATTGTAGCCCTGGTTTATCCAGCCTTCTTCCCTTGAGAATATTCATGAGTACAAAAGGAAAAGATGCTGCAGTGTACCAGGTATACTGTAGGCCAGCACTTCAGGATAGTAATGTTATCTGGCATTTCAGTAGCGATGCTATGCAGGATGGCTTCTTCATTCAAAAGGGTGAGCCATATGGATTGGTGTAGGAGAACTAGCAGAACCAATATTTTCACAGACAAGGACAAATTTATCTTTCTGCTATTTCCCTCTATACCAATCCACATTCTAGAAATAAAAATTCATGACATTTCCATTACTGGTTGATGTGAGAAGTGTTTCGAGACTCTTTGCTCTCTGAATCAATTGAAGAGATGAGCAGACAGTAAAATATATTTCTGTTAAGTGCAGCTGGATTATGAAATTATTCAGCACTGCTGTTTTTAATTGCTCGGCCTCATCTGTATCTCCGTACAAGGCAACAAGAGTTACTAAAATGCGTGGTTTGCAAAGTTCATTTACCCAGTTCAATTCAAAAAGCAACCCATGTCAGTTTAGAGATGATGGCAGATATCTGTTAGGACTTGATTAAGAGCTGTATCTGCATACTTTGTTTGAAAATAAGCCATCATTTTTAATCTTTTCCCTCTGCCTGCCAGATGGCAGAAAAGAGCTCTGCGGTCTAGACTGGTGTAGATGGGACATAGCAGAACATGAACACACCAGACTTCGACAATAAGAAACTTATCTGCTGTACCTTATTTTTCCTTTAATGGTTAAAACCAGCTGTAAGTTTTCTGTGCCTAGCCTCACATGATATACCTGCTAGTAAAGAGTAGACCTTCTTAAGATAAGTTTGCTTTTAGTGGTGCTAGTTGACTGTTGCTGATTGCCAGCAAAATTTCAGTATCGTGATTTCCAATAGTTCAGAATTTATCCAAATTTCTTCACTTGTGGTTCTCAGCCAAAATTCTGTGATGTTGGAGGCTATTCCCACTGTTGTGTGTTTACAAAGAGCTTTGTAAATGAGATGCAGCCTTAGAATAGTGACTGCCCACTGTGTACAGAACCAAAGGAGCCTATCCATTGTCCCTGTGATATCTGAATATTCTCTGAACTGGTAAGATATTCTGAGAAAAATTCTTAGAATTGATGTGACTTTTCCACAGTACCCCGTGTTGGAATTTTTCACTTCTTGGTGGTCTCAAATTTGCTGTAGTCTGAGTCGTTTTCAGTTTTGTTACCAATATAACTTCAGTCGAAGAACTTTTCAGCCTTCAAGTTCTTCAGCACTCTGCACGTCTGAGATCTGTACAACCCCATCATTGACTGTCTTTTCATAATTCTCTGTTCAGCAAAATGTTTTCTTGAAGTAGCAAGGTAAACATTTTTATCTCCAGCTTCCACAAGTCCTCAGTAGTTCCTCTAGCTTGTGTTTCCTGCTGATGCTAACACATTAGCCTAAGCCTTCAGGATGGAGTGTGAGGAATCTACCTGTGTTTCCTTTGGGCATCTGTTTAAAAGCTGCCACACAACCTTCTCTTCTTTCTGCTTGCTTGATAGAATGGTCTTGCAGGCAATACAAAAGCCTGTTCCTCTGAGAGGATGTGAACCAATGGGTGACAACCCCACCATAATAAATCATTCAAGAGATAAGTTCTAGATGTTCTGATTTACAGAATTTCAAGTTTTTTATGTCTGTGGTCCAGTTAAGTACCATAATCTCTTTGCAAGTGGAATTACAGCATTGTCATTACAAGCAATAGCTTGCATCTAGTTGAAACATAGAGAATAAGACTCTCCTGTCCTGTGTTTGTGTTTCACAGACTTCTAAATTTGGAGTCCTACAGCTTTTGCAGGAAATAGATGGTAGCAATTGTATATAACTACAGTACTGCACATCGGCTTCAAAACCAAACTAGTTCTTCAGTGCTTCTTTATTATCATGTATATTGGGGGGTTTTGTCTTTTAAGTTGCTCCTAAAACACTGATATAACAAAAATTATTTTCCTGTGGTGTACTGGTAACTTCTTGCCCTCTACCTTAAATGATAGGCACCTATGGGGACATGCTGGGGTGATATCTCAGAAGGCGTGCGAGTGGAGGTTCCAAACACCGACTGCAGCCTACCTACCAAAGTCTTCTGGATAGCTGGAATTGTAAAATTAGCAGGTAAATACATTTTCGTTGAAATGATTAATCAAAATACCTGTGTGAAGATAGCTAATAATTCAGTCAGTGAATACCTGTCAGAGCTGTCTGCAGTACGTTTCAGCACTATCACTGCCACTTTGTAGTGGCTTCAGTGATGCTTGAGAGTGCCTGAGTGCGTTTTCCATTTGCCTCAGTACAGTAAGAGCAGTGCAGAATAAGGAGATAAGAACTTGTGTAATAGCCAAGTAAGCCTTGTTATATAAATCACTTATCTTGGATAAGGTTAAAAATTAGAGGTCACATAGCTAAGATATGAAAAAGCAGATACTGGAGGTAGTAAATTGTTTTGTCCTTCTACATAAAACTTTTGAAGGTTTATAGTTGGAGAATTTTAATTAAAACTTGCCTGATAGCACATGAGCATGTATCAGTCATCCATTCCATATACTAATCACGTGCCGAAATGTGCTGTAAAGAATTACATTCTATAAAAAGTTACAGTCTGGAAAATCCAGTGTAACCAACATTATGATTGCTAAAGAAATAGTAGTATGTATTTTATTACCTGGTGTGATTTTTGCATTTTAAATGGAACTGCTTTCTTTCAGGCTACAATGCTCTGCTGAGATACGAAGGCTTTGAAAATGATTCAAGTCTTGACTTCTGGTGCAACGTTTGTGGGTCTGACATCCACCCAGTTGGTTGGTGTGCAACCAGTGGGAAGCCCCTAGTCCCTCCTCGAAGTATGTAAATTGCAGCCTTGCTGATTGATATCTAAGTCTTTATTTATTAAACTAAATGTTTTTACCATAGCAGCTCTTTCAACAATTAAGAATTGTAACTTTGGGAAAAATAGAACTTGACTGATGCTGAAAGTGTCTTTTGGACTAGCCCATTTGATTTGAAGGTTTTAAGATCAAGGTGGAAGCAGTTAGCTAATCAGTGATGTGAACATGCACTGATTTATTTAGGTTTTATTATTAAATTCTCTGCCCTGATAATCATAGAATCATAACGGATTGGAAGGGACCTCAAAAGATCATCTATTCCAAT
>JAOXOE010000787.1:10282700-10306968 GCA_028565055.1 Phoeniculus purpureus
TTGACTAAAACCAGCCATATTTAATTATGTGTAATCACTTTTAAAAGAGATATATAGATAAATATATATATATATATGTATAGTTAAAAGTATATAAGTACAATTTCCTGTCATAGTGCGGGGTGTTTACCTCATTTTCTTCAAAAGCTATGTGTATATGGTAGCAATTCTGTGACATAATTGAATGAAAAAGAATTACAGTCTTTATAAATCAGATTGTTTTAGAGGTTTTTCCAGTAGCCATCAATAAGGAAAATAGATGGGTTATGGTTCCCCCAGATGTCTATGGTAGGGTTGTTACAAACTGTGAGTCTCGTACACCAATGATTGCACTGTATTGGTGAACGTTCAGGAAAACATACTGCCTGTTAAAAATTTTTAATAACATGTACTACTGTTCCTTGTAGATATTACAAAGAAACAGGAGGGACATTTTGATGCACCCCCACACCTGTTTATGAAGGTGAGTTTGCTAACGAGATCGCTTGTTTTCTCTGACTCAGCTGAGGATCTCTAGTTCCTGGTGTGTATAAAATCAGACCTGAAACTCTACTTGTAACTCCTGGAAATACACCCAGCACAAGCATTACTTGTTTTATTCAAATATTTACCTAATTTGGCCTTCTTGACATAAGCAGAGGTGATAGGGTGGCTATTATAGCCTGTTCCTTTGGCAGTGTGGGATTACATATTGTTCCATATTTATCAGATTTTTAACTGCTCATGCTGTTATTTCATCGTTTAGGTAAAAGAGGTTGACGCAGCCGGAGAGTGGTTTAAAGAAGGAATGAAATTGGAAGCTATAGACCCCTTAAACCTTTCAGCAATATGTGTGGCAACTATTAGAAAGGTAAGAAAACAAATGTGTATTTGGGGAAGGTAGATAAGAATCTTCTTCTCGCTCACCTGTGTTCAAGTTTCAAACAAAAAGCTCAAAACCAAAATTAAAACAGTTCAGTCACACAGTCAGTGTTTATGGAATGTGTTCACTCACAACTGAGTGTGTTGATGTACAGAAAAATTACACCAACAAATATATATGAAGAGAGTATAGTCATGTTGGTTTTTTATTTTTAATTTCTGGAAGCAGAGCCTTACCTTTTAATTAGAATGCAGTATTATAGAGCATTCTTTGTTATGATCATACCCAATGTTTTGCAGCTGTTAAAAAATAAACTTCCTCTTGCTTGCTTGAAGAAGTCTGTATTTTAAGGATAATTTTTTTTTTACCAAACTTGTTTTGAAAGGGAGCCTGTCCATGTGAAGTATGTTTTAAAAGAGGAGGAAAATTTAAGTAGCAGCTTAGCAGAATTACTGAGCCTACCAGTGAGGACTGTGGTTATGATTTTGAGTCTTTTGGTTTTTTTTGTAGTAATGGTGTGTAGAATATCCTTGCAAGCTAAAGATTAGATTGAAGCTTTAGAAATAGAATTGATATTCACAGAAATAGAAAAATAAATTAGAGATCAGAAAAAGGGAATGTGCATCCTAATACTGTAGTTGATAAAGGTACATTTGACAATAGTGTACAGACTTGGAGCCAGGTATGATTTGGGGATTTCTATTTTATTATAATTGAATGTCCTACATGTGCTTCCTTTACTGTTGAGTTACCTTTCGCTCTTGAAAACATGGCATGCTTTCTTTCTAGCCTTCTCACACAGTTAAAGGTATTTAATGTACAATTTTGTTTTTCTTCACCAAGGTTTTAGCAGATGGCTATCTTATGATTGGGATTGATGGCTCAGAAGCAGCAGATGGGTCTGATTGGTTTTGTTACCATGCCACTTCCCCTTCTATTTTCCCTGTTGGTTTCTGTGAAATTAACATGATTGAACTAACTCCACCCAGAGGTACATGTAGCATTCTGACCACATTTTATTTTGAATATTTTTCAGTGCTATTGTATGTGCCATATGCTTTGTTTCTTAATTCTGTCTACAAAATTCATGTCATTTTTTAGGACTTTCTCTAAGTCTGGAAAACAAAATACCACAGCGTAACTTCAAAGCAATCAAAAACTGATACAGTAAACTACTTCAGTTTGACTCTTTCTACATAAAACCTGATTCTCTGGCTAAAATTGCTGTCACAAATTGAGGATGGTTGAATAGTATCCATTGAGTGACTGGGAAGTACTCTAGTCACAGATCAGACTCTTCAGAATGTGTCATTGCTTGAGAAGTGCTGGCTGCCAAAAGGCTTAACAAACATTGTAAGGAATCTCAGACTTCGGCTAATTAGCAACAATACCAGCTATTTTTTTAATATATATCTTCAATGCACAAATGTGAGCTTTGAGGAAGCAGCCAATTGTTGCTGTATGCTGCATAATCCCTTCTGTGAGAAAAAGCTGTCTGTCCACTAACAGTCTGCCTGCTGCAGCTGTATTGCCTTCATGGCTCTGTGCTATGTTCTTGGTCTAGCAGTTTATAAAGAGGATTGTAACTAGCTGTGTAATAGCATGTAACAATGCCTTTCTATGGATATTTTCTTTCTCCTTTCTCATTCTTGCAGGCTTCTACTTGTATTTCTTGAATTATTTTTCTAGGTTATAACTACCAAGACAGTCTAATGCAACATGAAGAAAAATTCATCTCATTTCCATTATTGTACACTAATGAATTTGTCATCTCTTGAGTATGTGGAAAGTGCAGTTGGACATACTTACTGTTATTTTTCAGTCAGCTCATCTAGTGAATTTGTTGCCTAGAAACTCGGGGGCATAATCACACCTCAGAACATGTAATGCAAGGGACCCTTACAATAAGAAGGGCTTTATGGGAGGAAAAATCATGTACATGAATACATTTCAACCCATTTAGAAGTACATTGGAATGATACATAATAGGAAAAATTCTCCCCTCTATAATGAAACTTTTCCTTTTTTACTCTTCAAACGTTGCTTACTCAATAGTATCTCAATTTTACTGTTAACTCTTCTGTGATACTTCTGCATTTCTTGTGTTGTTATAACCTTATTCTTGGTGTTTTCCTCTTCTACTGCTGTTTTTCCGTAACTGTCCTGTATCATCCACTGAGAGGTGGTTCTAAATCACACATGCAGCAATCTAAAACTCATTAGAGTGAAGAATTAGCATGAGTAAAATACGGGATATAGTACATACTACCATATTGAATAGGATCAAATGTGATCGAAACTTCTTAACTCTTAATCAGGGTGTACTTTGCTTTCCAAATTATGGGCCTGAAAATGGACGATTTCTTAATTGTGACTGTTCAATCAAGGACCGTATGCCTCTACCTCTACTGAGTGCATGGCCCTAAGTAAGAGAAGCATTAATGTGCAAAACTCATAGTGATTGTTAGCTACCCAACATGAACACTCTATTCTGAAGTACATGGAGCCATGTGGATAAATTTATACTGATGTTAAGTCATAGTACATTGTGAGCTTTAGGCCATGCAACACTGAGCTATGACTTGTGGGACCTCTCTAGCACTATTTAAATAACATCTAACTGTTTCATGTAGCTCCCTGTGCCATGCCCACTGCACTGTAATATCTTCAGAATATCCAACATTCATAGTACTACAGAGACATCTTTGAAACTACTGTTGTTCCAGCAAGAATTTGAGACTTGTTGGTTTAAGCAATTGTAGAAGTTGCCCAAAGTAAAAACAGTGCTGTGTGTTTGATGCATACTCAGTAGATGAACAAAAGCTAAATATAG
This sequence comes from Phoeniculus purpureus, assembly GCA_028565055.1. Lineage (NCBI taxonomy): Eukaryota > Metazoa > Chordata > Aves > Bucerotiformes > Phoeniculidae > Phoeniculus > Phoeniculus purpureus. Next base: position 10,286,396 of record JAOXOE010000787.1, read on the forward strand.
TTGAGATTATTTTCTTCCCTTTATATTAGCTTTCTAAATTTTTAAAAAATCCTTTCATTTTTCTGTATTTTTACTGTGTTTAGCTTTATTTAAGTTCTAAAATATCCATGCTTGTTCTTCCAACTCTGTTCCTAACAATTCAAGTGTTCAATAGTGGAGCTCTTTCTCCACAGGAAAGATACTGGATGTGCTTAATGACATGGTCTGTTCTGGGTCACTTGTGTGGGGTGTTGTAGAGATCAAGGATCTACGTGGACAGAAAGCTTCAAGTGTGAACGATTAATCTTAACATTAAATGACACTTTCTACATTATCCAGAGGTTCATTCATCTTGTTTGTTGCAAGCAGGCAATGTCCAGTTGACTGTCTTGTACCTTAGACCAAAGCTCAGAGTGGAAGTTTCTGATGTTTTGCTTCTCTGTTGTCTTTTTAGCCATAACACAGTGCCAGTATTCTATCTTTGTTGTTTTTGTGTATGAAGTTGGCAATTGGCATATGAAAATGTTGTTTAAAATTCACAGGTTATGCAAAACTCCCTTTTAAATGGTTTGACTACCTCAGGGAAACTGACTCAATAGCAGCACCCGTAAAGCTCTTTAATAAGGTAATGAATACGATCTGTGTGTATTTAACCTGTAACGGGTTGATTTGGTTTGGAGTTTGGTTTTTTTAATTTCTGCCTGCATAGTCCATGGGGTTGACCCATTGCAACTTCAAAAAGCTAAGACGACAAACACTTCTAGAAATAGCAGTCTACTAAGCTTGAGTGTTTCTGAAATGTTAAATAAACATACAAAACTTAATAAATGATGCTTGGTGTTTTCCTACATTAAGTTGACTGCGGTATTCAGTTCAACACTGTGCTCAAACCATCTCAGGTTACATACTTGTTTACTGATGTTTGCTGTGTGTTTATTTGCTTTTACAGGAAGTTCCAAACCATGGGTTTCATGTTGGTATGAAACTGGAGGCTGTTGATCTGATGGAACCTCGCCTGGTATGTGTGGCCACAGTAACTCGCATTATCCATCGTCTTTTGAGGATACACTTTGATGGGTGGGAAGATGAATATGATCAGTGGGTGGATTGCGAGTCCCCAGACCTTTACCCAGTGGGATGGTGTCAGCTAACTGGATATCAACTACAGCCTCCAGCACCACAATGTAAGTTCTGTTTCATAAATAAAATAATGGTTCCTTATTGGCCCTTATTCATGGGTGATAAACGTCATTCTTTTCAGGTTAGGTCACCAGGCTCAACAAAACCAACACGTTCTTGCCAATGTTTAGAAGTACACAGTTGTAATCTGTTATACCTTGACTTTTAAAGTACTTCTGAGCTGTGTCTACTTACTCCTTTTTAATAAGTAGTGTGTGAGATCCATGACGAAAACCTGTTACTTGCCAGTTCTGGGTAAGACCACTGAGAATCGATACTGCTTTAAGATTACAACTATGTGCTTTACATGCCAAATCTGAGGGAGCTCAGTGTCTTCATAGATATTCCTTGCAGAAGTGTTTGTCTGAGAAGGCTGCATTTTGTTCATTGCATCAAGACATGCCCTGTCAAGTCAATTTATATGATAATAAACGGTAACTGCATTTAGAGAACTGTTAGTTGTGTAAGGGAAGAGTGATAATACTTGGCTGTCAGTAGTTCCATGGGAGTCACTGAGGGAAGATTGTGTAGCTGCGTTACAGCTCTGACACATTCTGAAGCATTTTTTCAGAATGCTAAAGTTTCTGATTTCTTAATTTTTTGCAGCGTCAAGAGATAGCCAGTCAAGTTCATCAAAGCAGAAGAAGAAAGCTAAATCACAGCAGTACAAAGGACATAAGAAAAGTGGGTGATAAAGTTTGCGCTTTTTCTTTTGTTCAAAATGTTTTTGGTCTCTGCCTAAGTCCCTGTGGAAATGTTTGTATGTAACAGGTGTTGTGCTTAAAGGTGCAGTATGCCATAAAAGAAACTTTTTCATTGAGAATAACCTTTTTCTTAACTTTCAGCAGGGTTGATGCTAATAATAACCCATGTGAACTGTCAGTGGACACACATTACAGTATTTTTGGTACTTTGACATCATTTTAGTTAAATGCATCAACTACATAGGGTTACTGCCTTATACTGAGATATACTCAGATATCAGTTTAGTTGTTTATTCTAATCTTTAATACAGATGAAGAAATAAGAACAAAGTTACTTGGCTCAAAAAGAATGAGTATGTAGAAAATCTAAATTCCCATTTAGCTGGTTCATTTTTAAAACAAAGTGATAGATTTTTCCAGTTGTTTTCAGATGAGACATCTGTGGGAAGTTGTATGTAAGTTAAACTTTTATATGGTTGTTTTTATAACCAATAAATAACATTGCTGTATATGACCATTCACATGTAAAACATAGTAATGACATTTTTAAGAATACAAAGTATTCAGGTTCTTTCCATAATAATTGTTGCCCTCTGGTTCCGGTTATTTTCAAAATTCACTATCAGTTTAGCTTTGCAGAAATTAATTCATCCATATTTGTATTTCCATGACTGTTGGTGTAAACTGAAAGTCTGACTTGTATGATTAGAATTAAGGGAATAGAGGCAGCCAGTCATAAGAGGACCTTGTGCCTTCTCCTATCATTCTTCTCTAGAAATCAGATCCATCTGTATTCTCTCCTTTAAGCAACCTTGTAATTCCTTATGGAAGCTTCATGCCAAAGAATCTGAAATTGACAGCTTTGAAAGGTGGCTGCCTCTTGAGTCAAGAGCAGCAGCAGCATGAGAGCCATTATGCAAGAACTGTGTGCAAGAGATAACATGGTTTAATAAGAATATAGGGGAAGCCTGTAGTCCTTGCTAAACTCTCTACAATTTTTAGTTGATGTTTATCTTGAGTTCTTGGTATCTCTTTTAAAAAGAACCAGTTATTACTGGGGGTGTTTCTGACGCATGAGGGTAAATGAAAAGTGATGAAAGTGTGAATAGGATAAAAGTTTGTCTTGATAGAGGGTCTAGTTCAAGACAGCCTAAGTAGGAGCATCCTATAACTTTGCTGACTAATTTTCTTGAGGTTTTCTGAGAAACAATGGAGAGTTGGCAAGAAGATGCAGTGTTCTGCAGAGCAGGCATAGGGGCAGATGAGCTGCAGAAAAGAGCCAGTTATCTGTAATCCTGAGTTGGCCTTGCTGCTTTGTCAAGATGCTGGCTAGGGGACAGCACAGCAGACAGTCAAATCAAGAGTTGTGTTAGTGTTGACAGTTATTTTACCTGCAATTCAGCAGACTTGCCTAAGAATAATCTTTTAATAATTCTTAATGTGACATTAGGAGATATTTAGTGTGAAATACTCTTCTAAATGAGAATATTAGGCCTTTCTTACCATTAGCATGTTTATCATCTTGGTGGAGACTTGTTTCCAGAGAGCTTTGTTGCTGTGAGACATTCAGTTCATCTGAGTATGAAGCTAAAATTTGAAGGCACATTCTGTGAAGACAGAGGAACAGTTTTCCCTGGTTTTATTTTTTTTTTTTAAATCTCACTTTGGATTTCAACAGCTTCTAAATTTCAAGCTGTGCTGCTCTATATATGTGAGGTGTAGCTGCTTTGCAGCTCTTCTCAGTAAAGTGCATTTCCTGATGATGGATGCATATGTAGTCTGTAACTTCTGGACAGTCTTATCTTAATCTGTCATCCATTTCTTTTATTTCAGATACTTTGGTACTTTGTTGTGCTGAAATAAGATGCATTCTCTGTTTCCTGCTCCATTGCAGGTCTAGCTGTCAGGGAAGGGCCCACTGATATTGTCAGAGTAGGATCTGAAGCTAAACTGTGATTTAGTTCTGTTCTAGCTTTCCTGCAGTGAATGATGTCAGATGAGGTTCAAACATTGTTTTAATCAGGGGCTTTCCCTGTGATCAAAAAAAATTGACATAAATGAAGAGATTGGTGGAACTACTGTGAGTAATTAAACCCTTTGTCTTCACAGTTAACTTTTGATTGAATCTAAGGCAAACTGGAACCTCCTTACTGGTTGTTGCAGAAAGTAACTCTTGCAGTTTGGTCTTTAGAAAGAAGTTGAGCAGTGTGTCACAGATGAGGCAGATGCCTTAGAAATTCTTAAAACGTCTTGATAAGTGTCTCCAGCATTGCACTGTTTCTCTTTTCTACTGTTTGAGGCACTAAACAGGAAAATCCAGGTCCTGTTCAGAATCTTTTAAAATGATTGATTTTGTTAAGCTCAGTAACTGAAGTGTGGTTGTTGAGAACAGTATTCCTAATATTAACTGCATGATTCCATTGTCCAGGCTCTCGTTTTCGAGAATTGGTGACGATGAAGCAGAGCCATTTCTCAGTGAACAGTCTGAGTTAACTAATGCACTTTAACCCAAGCGTTTATTTTAGTTTGACTTGATGTTTAGAGAGGAAGATACCAGTTGAGAAGAAACCTGTCAGTTTGTCCAGCCCACCCATGACAGGTGAGGTGCAGAGGAGCTTCTCTGGTGATGACGAGTTGACTCCTCCTCCATATCGAACCCTTCCAGCACAAACAGCCCCGGAGGCCTTCCAGCCTCCCAGGACTAGCCAAGAGTTCAGTCCCAGCCTCAAAACAGGTAACCGGACACATCAGTCTCTGTTACTGCAGATGGACAGGGTGGGGAGCTGAGCATGCTCTGGCATGTCATGTGCTGACTCATCAAGTCTTTTGGTTTTCTTTTTTTCTTTAGATTTTAGTTGATTTTTTTTTTTCTGTTAGAAAGCTTTTCATCCTCACTGATGCACCATGTCACTGAATTAATCATAGAAAAGGATTACAGCAGTTGTGGAACCACATAGAAAGCCATATTATATATTACAGAGGCACAGAGGAGTAAAGTAAAGAAATACACTCTAAAACTGAAAGGAAATGTGTGTTTGAGAGTACTTGATGTAACCAGGAAGTTAGGCTGGATTATATTTTGCAGAGAAAGTGGTGGTTCACAGTAAACAACAAGAGGGTTTTTTCCTGTGTATCAGAAAAAGGCAATTATCTAGGAAGAGCTCTTCCTAGAATGAAAGCATTGTTTGAAATGTTGCATTGTTACTAACATAGGAAATATATTTGAAAACAGTTTGTCCTTTCAAATTTTAACCTTTTTCCTGTCTTTGCTCTAAAACATGGGTTTGGTTTAAGAATTGACACTGTAATTGTGCATCAGTATGAGTGAGCAGAGGAAAAACTCATTTTCCTGTAATAGGAGCAAGGACATTGAAATTCTGAGCCTGTTGAAGTCACTCAGTTATAGATACTCACAGCAAAGATCTTATTTCTCTTTCCTAATATATATGGCAATTAAATGTAGCAGGTAAACAAATTGTTTCTAACCAATATGTTGTGGCAATATGATCTGTCAGACAAATTGGATTATGCTTTTCCTGCAGGACAGTAGGACAGTTGCCAGGCTGACAGATTTGCTCAATTTACACTCCTTTAAGAACTTGTGTTAGTCTGAGAGGGCTTCGTGCTGGCGCACTTAGTTGACTGCAGAGTACATCCAGAACAGTTCCTCTTGTCTCAGTGTTATCTTTGAACAAAATGGGACACAGTAATCTCCTTTAGAATGCAAGAAGAGGTCTTGACCCTTCTGCACACTTTCAATGCTTCTGAAGAGCTCCTTTATTTTTACTTCAGCTCGCTACTCATTTATACGTGTTGGTGCAAAAGCAAAGCCTTGCTTAGGAGAGAGTGTTCTGGAGTGCTGGTTCATCAACAGCTTTTCTTCTCTTACTGCACATCTGCACCTGAATCACACTTATGCAGAGCACAGGCAGACTTGAAGTCTCTGTGCTGTGACATCTGTAAGTGCCTACAAAACACTTGGGTTCTTCAGTTTCTGACACTTGATGCTTTCTGTGTTATCTTTGAAACTTTTCAAACTTGTGAATTTTGGAAGGCAGGATAGAACAGAGTTGTAATGTAGCCTTGCTGTTGTCCAAAGTTGTTTAAGTTAAAACCAGCAAGACCACACTTCTGGAGAGGAGGGCATAACCCTGATACCATATAAGATCAGACAGAACTTGCTAACTGCATGTGTATTGCTCGGCATCCCACACTGCCTCACATTTTAGTAGCCGTCAGCCAGGATGTAGCCACGTTACAGGAAATGCTTACATGGCTTTGAGTGGAAGTAGTGCAAGGTGAGTTAATGAAAACAGGTGTCTGCTCTATAACTTGTGGTCTATTGGAGGTCTCAGTAAGACTTATTAAACAGCTGTTTCCCCTATGGTTTTGTCAGCAGCACAGGAGACAGTTTCAGTACTTCATTTTACATACATTTTACACAGGACGTGGTTTTGGTCTGTAGCAGAGTCATGGGGACCACCCTGCATATTTGCATCCTTTTTTCAAGTAACTTGTGTTGTATAGCCGCAGCAAAGCTTTCTTATGCAGGATTGCCATTAAAAGCTGTGTAGTAGGAACAAAGGAAGCACAGGATCATTAAATACCTAAATGTAAGGTTCTCCGTTCAAATCCACCAGATGCCAGTGGAATTACAGAGCCTGCTGTTACTCTTAACCTGCAGGAAAGTTCTACAGAGAAGTAAATGAACGTGTCTGATGGATTTCCGATTGTACCTCAAACTTTGCTTATGGTATTAGCACAGCCAAGTAACAAATTGTATTAGAAATTAGTACTTTTCTTGTCCTCTGGAGGTCAGGATTATTGATCAGAGGCTTCTCTATGAGCTTGGGCATAATGCAGGAGAAAGCATTTATGTGGGGAAATTAAAAAGCAGCAAGAGACTGTGGAGTATGTAGGTGGGAGGAGGCATTTATTAAAGAAATTAGGAGCTTGCATTACACTGCAGCTTTTTGGTATTTAGTATCTTCATTTTCCAACTTTATTTAGCGCAAGAGTTAGTTTCAGCATAGAAGATGACGTAGAAAAGTAAAAGAGTAATCAAATGGCTTGTAAGTTACTGAAGGGCTACTAGTACAGCAGGCTATGGAATTTCTTTCTCTGCATTTATAGACGCGTTGGTAATGGACATTTACGTTCAGTACCTGTGAGCTTTCCCTGTTCATTTAGTCATAGAGAACCATTTTGTTTTGTACAATCAACCCTTTGCTGTGGGTACTGCACCTTTAATGAAAGTCTTGGCACATTTTGTTTTCAGTGTTCTTTTCATTGTGCTCATTTCATGAATGGAACTGGAAATGGAATTGTAATGTTTTTGTTATGTATAACATCTTTTTTTATGTCTTAGATCTCATTTCCATGTTGAAAAGAAGATAAAAAGTACACAAAAATTGTTGTCTTTGAGTGAAACTGACCTTCTGGATTTGAATTCAGTGATGTGTTGAGAAATCTTAATATCTCACGTAGACTGTTTACAATAATTTTGCTAAGAAATGTGTATTATAGATTGTTAATGGCCAACAGTTTATTTTTACTTGCCTAATGCGTAAACAGGAAGTGAACAGTAAAATAAGTGTGCTTTGAGCAACAGTCATTGCTCCTACAAACGTGTTCAGTTACCTTCTTAAACCAGAGTACTGAAAATACTGACTTCTTGAGAAAGCCCTGTAGAAAATACATTACTCTAAGTAATTTGTTCAGATGTGTTACTAATAGAGCATAACTTAAGGTTCAGTTTACAGTCAGAAAGCATCTGCCTTCCCTGGGATACTGAGTATTAAAAGAATCATCACTAAAATGCAGAATATTAGAAAATGGGAAATCTAAGTTTGTTCTCAGTGTGAATAGCACTAAAAACATTTAAGGAGAAGTTGTACTTGCTTTGAATTTTATGTGTCTTTAATGTTCATCTTTTATTCATAGTGACTTCATTGCAGCTGAAGGAGGAGTTGCTTGATGGAGAAGAGTATGGCTTCCTTCAAGGAGCATCCGATCAGGAAAGCAACGGATCTGCCAGTTACTACATCAAGCAAGAACCATGAGGCAGCTCACACAAGTGAGGGGCAGAGCATTGGCGACAGGAAATGAGCCTTTCTCCAAGACTGACTGACTTTGCTCCTGCTTTGCCGGTACAGTTCAGGTGGCTGTACCTGGAGCACTTTGCTAACTGTAGATGAGTTAGACTTGGTTCAGAACTTTTTTGGAAGGGCGGGGAAACTATTTTAGTGAAAAAGATTTTTTTCAATTTATGAAAAAAACAAAAATGGACACTTTTGTGTTGTATTTGAAGCTTTTGAAAGAATTTTGTAATATTTTCAAGTTCAGATTTATTGTGCATTGTTAACAAGAACTGAAATTCTAATTTTTTGGTAAGAGTAAAGTTTAATTAGCATGATTGTGGGAAGCGGTTGGAGGAAGATATAGTTGCAAATACAAATGAACTGTCATAACAAATGAACCTTTTTGGTACAAGTCGGGAGACTTAGACTCTTGTGAACTGCACTGGTCACGCCTCTGGGGTTTTTTTAAATTGTGAAAATAAGGCATTTAAGCCCTACTTCAGAGGAACAAGTTGAATGGTAGAAGACAGTCCTGTAAAGCTCTACTCAGTGAGTAGCCCCAATTGCAACAGAGCCATCGCCTGAGGAAGATTCTGACTTCATGATGTTTTTTGTTTAGTTTAATTTTTTTATACCTATATATATAAGTTTGGGGTTTCTTTCTTTTTTTTTTGTTTTTACAAAAAGTTCCTTAGGGTCTGATTCAGTGCCCACTACTATCAGTAGCCTTGTATCCATTGACTGCAGTGGGCATTGCATTGGAACAGTAGAGCTCTTGGCCGTACAGGAATGTCTGTAGTCTTGTAATGCTTCAGCAGATGTTTACAGAGCCCCATGCCAAACTGGAACTTTGCAAAATTCCCTCATTTGGAACATTAGTTACAGGAATTTTTACTAAAGAAAAACCATAGATGGACATTAACTCAGGCCTCCCTTGGTAGTGGGAAGGAATCTCTGAGTATTCTTCTGGGGGTTTTTTCCATTCAGAAACATCTAGATATGTTTCCTTACCATCTTGAGTACTTGTTGAACATTCGGAACCTTCTGTTCCATGTGGTTTCAGGTGAGCTGACAGGAGCCATACAGTGTGGATTACAGAATTTTAGTTTGCTTCTGCACAACTGCAGTAGTGTCATAGGAAATTTGAGACTTGAGAACAGTAACTAGATCATAGCCTGCCTAGTGTATAATTCATAGACTGGATTTGCTTATTGCCTGGAATCCTCGTCTAATTTAAGGTATCCCGGAAGCCCCATCTGCTTAAACTGCCCGAACTTTTAAGAGGCAAAAATCATGCGAAGGAGTGAAGTGACTGCCATATTTTTAAACTTTGTACTTTTTTTATAAATTCTTGTTCGTGGAGGTGATTAGTGAAAAGGGCTTATCAGCCCTGCAGAGCTGTGACTGGGAAAATGTGCATCAAGAGCTTTAGCTTTTACCAGTAAGGTTCATTAACTAAACTCTCAGGAATTAACTGCATATGTTCTATAAGTGCTTCTGGGTCTTACCAGGTCCCCTTCAGAGCAGTACAATGATCATCTGACTCTTGACCATAAATTAGGGCTTAATAACAAATTGATGAAAATAATGTCTGTGAATGGCCTAGGAAATGCTTTAAGGAACCAACCCACAGAGCCCCAGGAGACCATTTTTGTATGTTATTGTTTGAGCTTCAAGAAAAAACAGTGCATAGAAAGTTGAAAACCAGCAATCTGATTATTTTCTAAAATATTGCTCTAACGTTGGGTACATAGTATCGGTCATATGCACAGGTTTACCTCATTCTATGCAAGAGGGGTTAATTATGTAAAGTTTTGTATTTACTACTGGAAGTAAAACATGTCCTGTATAGTGTAGGAATGTCTGGAATTCTTTCCTTCCTTACTGGTAAAATTTCTTAAGTAATGACCCCTTTTTAACCGCAGCTTCTTATACTGACAGAATCTCATCAGATTAGAACTATCTGTAACTTCAGGTGGCAGAGACATTTTAGCTGTCAAAAATAGCCATAAAAAGGACTTTGTCAGGCTTGGTAGACATCAAATACATTTGCTCAGATTCTCACACACCCCTGATGTTTCTTTGAACAGCCTGGACTGGAGAAGTAGGATTAGAGACAGATGTAATGACGTTTTGAGCCTTGGTTTTGTGGTTTGTTTTTTTTTTTATTTTTTTCCCCCTGTGTTCTCCATTTAACCTGCTGTAAAATCCAGCTCTGCGAGCATTGGTTTGATGTTTTTGGTAAGTTTGGTAACAGCACTCTTAATGTGTTTGTAATGCAGCGACTTGCAGATTGTCCCAGTCAGCTGGAACAAAGTTGGCACAATCTTGCTTTCTCATCAGTCTTCTGACGTCAGTAGAAAATCTATTGCATTAATTTGTGTTTCACAGTGTGAAAGCTTGGGCTACTCATGAGTGAGGTAAATCTTGGGCTTCTGTGTAGTGCCCAGGCTCCTGCCTGATTTCTGAGTTACAGTCTTTAAATGTCGAGAGGAAAACTGAACACAAGGTGAACACTTTCTGTGTTGGATAAATGTGAGAATTGGATTTTGAGGTCTGTCAGTCTTTATATGTTAAGAATAGGTGTTGTATTAAACACTAACGCATGTGAGCTGACATGCATTCCCATACCTACCTTCAGGAGTCGTCGAGTGACATTTCTCATGTTTTGTGTTCTACATGCTCAGAAATGGTGGAATTGTCAAGTACGGTGAAATCTGTCTTGTGCAAACTGCGTAAGGAACTCATGGAACTCCCCTTCTTAGGAGAAGTTTAAGGAAAACCTGAGTAAAATTCTATCAGGTAATTTGAGTGATCTCTTCAAGGAGTGGGCTGGCAGTGGTACCCATAGTGCAGGCTTCCCTGTATTTGTCAGGTATGTCTTAGGAACATGGATGTAGGTGTTACCTTGGGTTTATTCCATCCTGGCCATGTTACCTGGCTAAAAGAGCAGTGGTGTCAGACATCTGAAATCTTCTGTGGGGTCAAACTTTCAGTATTTGGCACAGCAGGTTGTTACAGCCGTAAGGTAGCGCACGTTCTGTACCTGGTGTTGCAGCTACCCTTCTTACTGCTCAAAATCTCTCTGCTGGTCTTTCATTTTTGTGTTATTTTAAATACAACCCTTTAACCTTTTCCTTGCTGCATCTGAGGAGAGCTAAAGCAGTTATCAGTTCCTTGTTCTACGGATACTAACACGGGTTTCAGTGTGTGTTTTTTATTGTTGTTTTATGTGATGTGAATACCCTCTCCCGTCAATATTTGTACAATGGTGCTAATATATTTGGTAACAATCCTTTATTGGGAAGGGATTTTTAAAAACTGTGATTTAAGCTGATTTTTTTTTTTTCTTCCTTTTAATTTTCGTATTTAAAACAAAAAGCCACAGCCATTTATACAGAAAAGGCATCAGCTTTGGCCCCTGGGAAAACGTCGGGGCGGGAACCAATATTAAACAAATAGGGTTTTTACATCATTTCTGTATGTATTTGATATATAGATCCATATCTGTACAAATTTAATCTTTTATTTTCTTGGTAATTTGTGTGGTTGATGAGAGAGAGCAGTGACAGCTTTCTCATGCAATGTACATAACAGAGTGAAAAAACACTTTTGGAGAAATTAATGTTCCTTTCATTTTTACGAGACTGCAGATTTTCAGCATGGATGTGAAAAGCATTAAAATTATAACTTTGTGTACAAGATGAAAATAATTCACTAAAGTTGACTTTTTTACACAAAATAAAAATGATAAAAAGCCTTTTCTCTGACTAGTGATGCTTTATTGAGGAGGCCTCCTTTGGCTCACACTCCACCCTCTCTCCTTTTAGTGTGTAAACACGTGAATGTTGGAAGTAGCAGGTTATGTTAGTTTGAATCTGAGATGCTCTGACTACAAGTCTCTTAACCTGAGGTGGCAGCACTAGATAAACAATAGTAAGCAAGTCTTGAACTTGGTCTCCTGTTTCCCAGTTTTTATTAAGAGTTTTGTAAGGAGGGAGATTCTACCATAGTGCTGGTTCCAGTTTACTTCCACTGTGATTAGTACCTGTGTCCCTTAGCTCTACCTCTGGAAGTTGTCCTTGCAACTTTACAAAGTTGAAGGCTCCAGCAATTCATTAATGAAGAAACTTGACTGAACTCCTACATGCATGTACATAGAGGTTTGTGTTCAATTATGCCTTCTTAGAGAGTATTCAGTACTCTCTGAAGTCAGTTGACTTTGGTGACTCTCTGAACAGTGATCCGGCTTACAGTGAATGCACCACAATGTATTAATTCATATCCATTTATTTGACAATGCTGAAAATGACTAAGATAACCATGGTGGTGATTGCTCCCCCATCAATAGCTGGAATGAGATGACTGGTTAAGAAGGCACAAGTGACTATGGAACATCACTTCACTCATAGATCCAGTCATGAGCACAAGATTTGAAGTCTATGAGCTCTGCAGGTTTGAACCACAGATTTATCTCCTTCTGTGCACTTTCTACCGAGTCACTGCCATGAATGATGTTTCTGTGGAAGGAGAAAACACTTATTACACATAAAAATACTGTTTCAGCAGCCCCATGCTCTATACAAACATTTGGATGAAGCTTCTAGAGCTGCACGACTACTACTCTGGTTCAACAGTCTAAGATGCTCACGCCTAATAAAAAAGCCTAGCAGGGTAGACCAGGGCTACTACAGCTGCTGCTGCCTGATCTTACACGAAGCTCTGAGAAGCTGCATTTCAATACAGTTTTGTACAGGCCCTTTTCTCAAGTAGCAGTTATGGACTGTGACCTGCAAATAAAACACCATCAGACTAAGATCCACCAGCACTTCTGACTGTCTACACTACAAGAGTACCCACATTTCATTTTTAATCTCGATTTATAACAAACTGAGCACAAACCTTCCTACTTGAATGCAGAAGTCACCACGGATGGTACCAGGCTTTGAGTCTGCAGGGTTTGTTTCCCCCAGCATTACTCTGCCAGTTTTAACCACATTGAGTCCTTCCCATACCTTGAGGAAAAGAGAAACAAATCTTACCAGTGCATGTTCATACAAAATAAAGATTCATCTTCTGCTAGTAACACACTTTGCAAAGCAACACCAGTTCCACCACTTAAATAGTCTAGAATCAGCCTTAATACTGTAAAGACAACTTAAGGGAAAAACATTAACTGAAAGTGCTATGAAAGGATTATCACTGCTGTTACTCCAGTCACTAAGCCTGAGTTAAACCAGGTACCAGGCCAAGTTCAAAACCTTTCTGTTGAGATGGGTTGAGGACAGCCCAATGAGTGAGTGTCACTTCTTGTCACAGGCATCATCAAGACAGGATGAAATGATACTTGGGCAATTATGTGGTTTTTGGGGGGAGTACAAAGAAGAAAGACACACAATACGGGGCTCTGTGGGAGAGTCCTGACCCCTTTTCATGCAAAACAAAAGGTTCTTTGGTGCAGAAGATTGGCTTTCAGGAATTTTGCTTCATCTGTGCTAAGCATTGTCCTATGGATTTCATACATGCCCTTCCAGCTGATAAACAGCAACTAAATACGTGACGGGCTTGATTTAAAGTTGGGTTTTCTTTTGCCACTAGCAGAACTGGACAGTCTGAAAAAGAGTTTCTGTAACACTGAGTATTTTCAATAATCTGCAGGACAGACTATATTCAGGACAAGCAGCCTTTAGGTACAATTTAAGCCACTTACCATGGCCACAATAGGTCCAGAGTTCATGTATTTAACCAAACCAGGGTAGAATGGTCGGTCTTTGAGGTCAATGTAATGTTGTTTGAGAAGGTCTTCAGAAGCCTTTAAAGGGACAAATGCAACATTAGCTACTATTTTCAAAACATAAACTGTTACCACTGATAGATTCTACAGCTTTAGACACTGGATTCACCAGTCATTATCTGTAATTGCTGCAATGGTTACTGTAGGTGTCAATTCGAGTGGCTAATGCAAATTTAAAGAAGTCCAGCACACTCCAACTTTCTTTGTAGAAGGGTCAAGTGTTGCAAGTTGCTGAATTTTTTTCTCAGCATTACAGTAATCATAGAACAGTTTTGATTGGAAGACAACTTAAGGATCATCCAGTTCCAACCCCCTGCCATAGGCCTCCCACTAGACCAGGTTGCCCAGAGCCCTATCCAACCTGGCCCTGAATACTTACATGGGTGAAGAAGCCACAACCCTCCAGCGCAACAGCACCCTCACAGGGAGGAATTTCTTCCTCAGATTTAACCCACATCTCCCCTTTTAGCTTGAAACCATCCCCCTCTCTGTCCTCTCACTGCATGCCTTGGCAAAAAACACCTTCCCAGCTTTCCTGTAGGCAAATCCTCAGCACCGAGCTGTCTGGTTGGTAGCGCCAATGCAACGTTTCAGTCAAGGTCATTTCAGCTCCTTTAGGTTGCATTAAGCCACTCAAACAAGTTTTGTTTCTTTAGACAATGGGGGAGATGAAACTTTTGTACTTAATAGAAAACGCGGCCAGTGCTTCCAGCCGCTGGCTAGTTCAGCATAGGATTCCCATTCCGATGCAGAAGCGGCCGCGCAGGGCGATAAATCTCTTTAAACCCCGACTGTGGCAAGGGAGGACGACTGTTTCGGCAGGATCCGACGGCTCCCGGGGACTTACGTGCACAAACTTCATGGCCACCAGGCGGAAACCCTTCTGCTCGAACCGCTTGATGATCTCCCCCACCAGCCCGCGCTGGACGCCGTCGGGTTTGATGGCGATGAAGGTGCGTTCGCAGTTGGCGGCCATGGCGCTGCGGGACACAGGGACCCGCACGGCTTAGTCAAGGCTCAGGCCCAGCCTCAAGGTCGGAGAAGCCGCTGCCTTCCCCCACCAACCATGGTGGCTGCCGCCCCACCCGGGCCCACGTGGCGCCGGCCTCGCCTGGGGCCTTCGCGGGGCCTCCACCGCCCCCAGCTCCCGCCAGGACGAGGCCCGCAGCCCCTCCTGTGCTTCCTCCCAGCAGTGGAGCCCCAACCCAGGCCTCGACTCCCCCCCACCCCTCACCTGTCCGGAGGTTCCGCAGCTGCTGCTTCCCGCACCGCAACCACCGAGAAAAGGGGCGAGGAAGGAGGTGGCCGCTCGCCCGAGCCCCCGCCCTGCGCAGGGGAGGAGCCGCCGGGCTTGCGGCGCCGTGGGGCGGGTCCGGCCGGGCTTGGGGAGCGTTTGGGCGCCAGAGCGTGGGGTTGGAGACTGTGAAGTACTGGGGCTGGGGGACAGTGCTGCTGCTGCTAGTGTTGCTGAGCCCCGCCGGACCCCTCAGGCCCCGCCGCGCTGGCCGCGGGCCCAGACCGGACCGGGCCGGGCCGCCCGCAGCTGTCGCCGGGCACAGGCCGCACCTGTCGCCTTCCCCTCCTCGGAGCTTTATTGACCTTCCATGGCATTAGCGGAGTCTTGCATCTTTTCCGCAGTGAAAAAGACGAGGACATTTAACTGCACCAACGCAGTTCTTACCAGGACGGATTAGCTGGGCAGTTCTCAGGGATGTGCCCCCAGGCCGCCCGTTACCGCAGCAGCGAGGGCTTACGGCCGCGCAGGACTGTTTGTCACAGAGAAGGGCTGTAGGATGTGTAGGCCAAGAGAGGTACCAGTGGTTTTTCTGGGATACAGAGAGCTGAAGCTGCAAAGGGTCAGAGTGCAGGTGTAAAATTTCACTGTCCTTGGGCCTGTGTCACAGTCAGAATCAGAAAGAGTGTAATTTTTTATGATGTTTACAGCTTGACCCTTTACTGATTTACAAAGCACCTCTTCCTGAGCTAGTTATGCTTGCGTTATGCCATCACTGCAGCTGTAACTGATTAAGTACCCTTTGCAGGATGTAGGCAGCCTCCTACTGTCAAGGCAGTCATTGTGGACATGGCTCAGTCTGGTACCTCAGATGTGCAGGAGTCCTGGATTTCTCTGAGAGGTGCTGACTTCCACCTCCTCTTGCTCTCAACACATGCGGAATACTAATGAGCAGCTTTCTGATTACCTCCACATCTCCAAATAACCCGAATTTCTCTGCTTTGTAGCAAGCAAATCAAGAAAAAGAAATCTCTATTAGTCCTTAAAGCAAAACTGGAACTGGTGACAACTCATTTTCTGCACAGGTTTGTCACATGTTCCCTTTCCTCTAACAACCTTTAACTTCATCTTGTATAACACTGGATATTTCTAGAAGGGAACAACCTCACCTGTGGTTTGGCAGTTAAAGAATTTGCTCCCTCTTACAATAGTTCATCAGATATAAAACAATATAATGAAAATTTCCTTTATTTCACTTTTATTTTGTACCATCTCTTTTCAGGAGTCATATACCTTCGTAAAGCATCAGGATCACTGAATACAACCTTCTTTGCATAGTATAGCATTTGAAACAGGAACTTGCTGTAGGAAGAACAAACCAGGAGTAACTAATTTCATCCAACTCTTTCTTCTCATGAACACAGTGTTGCAGGTAAATAAATACGTAACAGTGACCCTCATGCATTTCATGTTCCTCGTCTGGCACAATGTGTGAGGGCCTGTTACCATTTCTAAGGAGGCTGACAGTTCACTCTGATGAAGGCAGACACCTCTGCTGAAATACATTTAGCTTTATTATCACTGTATTTCTTCACGTTATTAAATATAAATGCAAAACCAATACTGAAGTCACTTCCAAAATACCTTATCCGAGACCGGCTGCTTTGCAGTTTCAATTCTTAAGAACACAGCTCAGTTATCAGCTGTTCAGCCAGTAAAGCAAACATCACTCTGCTGTTGCTCTGTGCAATGTCAGAGAACTACAGTAGAGTGGCTCTCCCTCATCCATCTTCATATTAATCTTCTTTTCACATAAAAGGGCATTTCAGAAAGTCTGGCCTATTAATCCTTCCTATAAATGCTAAATAAATCCTGGATGGAGGGGAAAAAAGCAAATTGAAACAGCATCAAGCCTAAAGGAAAGTTCTCATGTTAATGGGAGCTCTGCTGCATGTACAGGCACAGAGCATTCTGCAGAGAGAAACAAACACGCTGCTTTTTTCTGCAGCCATTTTGGGGGTTTGCTGGTATCAAGTTCAGTCCTTACCCTTTGGGCACACTACTGAAGTGTTGACAAACCATCAGTTGTCCCCTCACATTTTAACAAAATTAACCCTTGACACTGAGCCGTTTGCGTAATTATTCACTAAACTCTTTTCTATTTACCAAAATATCCTCTTTGACTAGTAAGTGCTTCAGGAAAATAGATGCTTTATGTGCTCTGTGTGTAAAGCAGCAGCAAGCACTGACTACATTTAATATTCACAACAGAGCAATCTCACAGATTTCTGAGATACATTTCTACCAGTTTATCTGTAGGGCTTTGAAGCAGCTCGAGCCTAAAAGCTGGCTACAGACTGCAAGGGTAGAGACTTGGTTTTAGTCGTAGATCCATTCATGAGCGCAGCTTCTGTAATCAACCAGCTCTTCAGGAGTGAACCATAAATTGACCTCTGTCTCAGCACTTTCTACAGAATCACTTCCATGAATGATGTTCCTAGGAAAAGAAAAGTAGTGTAAACCTCAAGCACAAGTCCCAAGGAGGCTCTTTTTCTTTTTTTTAGTAGTATCCATTGTAGAAGTTTTAACTGTAAAGTAAAAACAGGCACAGAGAGTGAAGTCCCAGCTTTCATCATCATTTTGGTCAATGGGAAAGACCACAACTCAGTTCCTCTCTTTAGACTGTAACATTACATGGGCACAAGGAGCAGCAGCTCTGCACCTGAGACACAGAAGGACGGAGCACAGTTCCTATGGATGACCAACCCCTGGGTATGTAGCATCTCTATGTCAGTAGTTTCAAAATCTACCTTCCAACTTGAACACAGAAGTCACCACGAATAGTGCCAGGCTTTGAGTCGAATGGATTAGTTTCCCCCAACATCACTCTTCCAGTCTTAATCACATTAAGACCTTCCCACACCTTAAAAAAAAAATCCATTGAGATTATGAAATCCTGGGAGTAAAGTACGGAGAGTCAGTCATAGCTTCCAGAATTACATGGTGCTGTCCGTCAGGGCACAAAACATCTCCTGAACATTTCTAACAGTGAGACATATTTTATCTGCAATTTTTCTGTCAGATTCACAAAATCACACAGAATCACAAAACATCAGGGATTAGAAGGGACCTTGAAAGGTCATCTAGTCCAATCCCCCTGCCAGAGCAGGATCACCTAGACCAAGTTGCACAGGAACATATCCAGGCGGGTTTTAAATGTCTCCAGAGAAGGAGACTCCACAACCCCCCTGGGCATCCTGTTCCAGTGCTCCAGCACCCTGACTGTGAAGAAGTTCCTTCTCATATTCTTGTGGAACATCCTGTGTTGTTGAAGCATCTGCTGAAATTCTCCCCTTCTGCACTGTACATCCCCTCACCAAGGATGGGAAGGGAACAGTTTTAAACCCCTGTGTGGTCAAACAGCCTTAAAGAAAAAAGAGCTAACAGCCCATCTTCCTAATGAGAGCATTTGAATTTAGGTTTTTAAGTCCTTTTACAACTATAACGCAATAGGTAACATGACCTTAGTGCAGGTAAGACAATCCAACATTGTATTTTTCCTAGCTAGGTTTCATTCTCAAGAACTCACCATAGCTACAACAGGTCCAGAGTGCATATACTGCACCAGACCATCATAGAACGGCCTATCTTTTAGGTCGATGTAGTGTTCTCTCAGAAGGTCTTCAGAAGCCTGTATTAAAAACAAACAAAAATCACTTACTGTTAGCACTTCAGAGCATACCGAGATCACACAGATTAACCACGGAGCACTATCAGTCCTGCAACTTCAATGTTAGAAATTTAGGATTTCTAGCATCTTCCTCAAAGTTCTTTTGGTTAATTTGAATTCAAACAGTTTTAACCACAGCTGAACTTAGAGAAGTGTCTTTTGTCAACACAGGAGCTTACAGATCTGGTATTTGTTGAAGACATCAGAGATATTTATTAGCCACCAGATCATACAATCATAGAATGGCCAGAGTTGGAAGGGACCTTAAAGATCATCTAGTTCCAGCCCCTCAGCATAGGCAGGGACAACTTCACTAGGTCAGGTTACTCAGGGCCCCAGCCAACCTGGCCTTCAACACCTCCAGGGAGGGGGCAGTCACAACTTCCTTCGGCAACCTGGTCCAGCATCTCCCCACCCTCACAGTAGAGAGTTTGTTCCTCATGTCCAACCTCAATCTCCCCTCCTCAAGTCTGGAACCCTTTCCCCTTGTTTTCTCACTACCACCTGTGTCAAAAGCCCTACCCCAGCTTTCTTGTAGCCCCCTTCAGGTACTGGAAAGCAGCTAGAAGTTCAGCTTGGAGCCTCCTCTTCTCCAGGCTGAACAACCCCAACTTGCTCAGCCTATCCTCATAGAGGAGGTGCTCCAGCGCTTTGATCATTGTAGTTGCTCTCCTCTGGACAGGTTCCAGGAGCTCTATGTCCTTCTTATGTTGGATGATGCCAGATCTGGACACAGTACTCCAGATGGGGTCTCACAAGTGCAGAGTAGAGGAGGAGAATCACCTCCCTCAACCAACTGGGTCACCTAAAAAAAATATTCTCTTCAGACTAAGTACATCAGGTTACTAAAATTAGCGTGCTTAGCGTGTCTAAAGCATTTAGCAAGAGCTGGGAGCTGGAACTTTTCCAAAAATACCCAAACTCTCCAAAGACTCCTCAGAATTTCAGGTGTAGTTGTTCTCTGAGGACTGTGTTTTTCATTCCAGCACACTGCTGTATCTCTGGGCTGCAGTTTATGTGAAAAGAAGGAGACACAGACACTGAGGAAAGCTTACGTGTATTAATTTCATGGCCACCAGTTTGAATCCTTTCTGTTCAAACCGCTTGATGATTTCTCCCACCAGTCCCCGCTGGACTCCATCGGGCTTGATGGCAATGAAGGTGCGCTCAGTGATGGAAGCCATTGTCCTGGGAAAAAGAGAATAGAAGTCATTAAACCACGTGCAGCTGCAGTCCTGTATCGCCTGCAATATCAGCAATGATTATAGCTAACACAGCTACAACTGAAGGGCAGTGACCCAGGAGCTGCCCCGGTTGGAGCAATCAGTCCCCACACAGGGCTTTTCACTAGCGCTGTGAAATCAGTTAAACCATTAACAGGGTGCAAACACAGCAACAGGCAGTGAGCGAGGATTCGAATCGCCAGAGCTGGAAGAGGGAATGAAGGTATAGACTGTCCATTCGGCTCCCAGCGCTGCGTGGTGGTCTGCTGCCCGCAGTTTAGGGCAGAGTGGGCTCAGGACCTTCGCGTAGCACCTAGTGCTGTCGGTCAGTTGTTGTCTGCGGGTCCGGGAACACACACGAGGCAAAGTCCCTCCGGGGTGTTCCTGTACCTCCCCGGGAGCCCTAGAGCCGAGACCCTCCCAGGACCTCTCAGGTCCTTCCCAACCCCCTTAGCCCTCTGAGCTCCTGTCTCACCTGCCTGCGGCGGTAGCTGCTCTGCGGGCCTGGCCCCGGCTTCGGCTCGGTCCCGGCTTAGCCCCGACCGCCCCCGCCGTCTGCCCCTGAGCGCCTCCCGGTTGCCATGGGGACGGCGCGGCCTCCCGCCCGCAGGGGGCGCTGTGCCGCGTCGGGCCCTGCGGGGTGCCCGCGG